>CAIGQW010053986.1:1443027-1479868 GCA_903798125.1 Danio choprae | reverse complement strand
AAAAAAAGTGAACCAACCAGAGAAATTAATGGATATTCATGCCCCTGTACTGGATATACAGTAGTCAACATTTAAAGTTGATCAAAACTTTATTTAGAGTTATCCTAAAACTATTTAACAATACACATTCAACAATACAGATTCATGTTTTAGGACAATTTTGAAAAACATTTTGATCCACTTCAAATATTGACAACTATACCAGAAACTATCATTTCTGGATGATTTTCTCGAAGCAGCAAAGCATTTTTTTTTTTTTTGTCCTTTACACTTTTAAGACTAAAATGCAAGTGATTTATATAAATTTTCATATACAAGCTAAATGTAAATTTAACTTAAATTTACCCATAAAACACAGGTTGGGGCCCCAAAGGGCAAAATCCATTGGGCCCATATGGGCTGACCTGTATGGGGCCCACATGGGTTTTTCTGTGGGATTGTCCTGCACACACTGTCCCACAGTAAACCCACACTTACCCTCAGTGGGCCCACACTGGCATGTTTGCTGGAGAGCAATTATAAGCACGTGATCCTCTAGAAATTAGTTTATAAATAAACTTCACTTCGAGACGCTAGTATTTAGAATAAAGTGCAAATGTAAGGCTTAACGGCAAGTCATTGTAAAATGATAGTTTGTTCTGAAAAATAAATATTGCTTAAGGGAGCTAATAATATTGACCTTAAAATGATTTTAAAAAATGTAAAACTACTTTTATTCTAGCCCAAATAAAACAAATAATACAAATTTTTGGGAACAAATTTCTGCTCTGTTAAACTTGTATATATAAGTTTGAGCACACTCTATCTAAAACCAAACAAAAATTCCCTGTTATTCTGAATCCCAACAAAAGCTGTATGCTACAAAGATTAATATGTTAATTTTGGACCAAATTGGTTTCAAAAAACCCAATTGGGTTTTCCATTTAATTTAATGCATGACATGTACATGAATATCAAATCGAATAAGCTACTCCATCTGATTCCAACAGGGAATTCTCCAACATCAGGTATAGCGTGCCTCATCAGTATACATGGACATTTGTATCAAAATAGAAGAAATATTCTTGGCTGTGAGCCAAGATTCCCATCTGCCTTTGAAAGCAGCTTTCCCCATCTACTGAGATTAGCCTGTCAGAAAATACAGCTGACATACGTTGTGAAAGAGAAAGAATCTCTCACCCTCCGGCCTGGATAATACCTGCTGGATGCTGTTTTTGTGCTTCTATCGTTCCCTGTTGCTGCAAATCATCGGAGAGTCCTGGACGGGTGGTTGAGATAATGACTTCACTCCCAGCCCCCCTCTGATGTCCAGGTCAATCTCACACCAAATGCCCATATGTTCCTCCTGGAATTTGCCAATTAGAGCCATAGCCAAATCCTATTGGATAAAACTGGACTTGGCACTAACAACTAAGAGGGCAAATCTTCTCACAGGTAGAATTATGAACATGGCATCATCTCAAGTAATGAGTTTTTTTTTTAAGCCATTGGAAATGTCATCTGTTCTCACTTGAACACTATTCTTGCATTCATGTTGTGGCATGAAGTCGGGGTCGCATTGCACCATATTTTGCAAAGCGAGTCTATTTTCCCCTGAGAGAGCCGGTCGTCCCTGTAGAGAACTGTCCATTAGCATTCCCATTTATTCCCACACTGTTTTTTAGCTGCTGCATTTACTTCAGTAGTTTGCAAACTGCATGCTGGTGACATTCCTCATGTGTACTTTTTTCTGGGCACACAGATTGTGACCCAGTTACTTAAATAATTAATTGCTCTGCAGTAATCACCAGCAGGGGCCTGAGCGGTCAAATCTTGACCCCCCACTGATCTTAACCAAATAAAAAAATAAATCCATACTAAAGCACAAAGTATACATTGTTTTTAAACTCTGAAATGCAGCACATCAAACTGTATACTCTATTTATTAGCATGTACAATCACAGACGAATGGCACATTTGCACTCTTCCAGTGGCTGCACTTCTCTCCAAAAGTTATAAGGCATCATTGTCTTTAAAAAAAAAAAAGAGTTGATATTTAGGTTTCTCCATCATACAGACATTTATCAACAGAATTTTTAGTCATCTTCAGTAGTTTGTTTTCTTTCTTGATTTACTGCTTCTGTGTGCGTTATGCAAGCTGAACGTATGTTGAGGTATAATAATAATAATAATAATAAAAAAAAAAAATAAATAATAATAATAATATTGGGCGGCACAATGGCTCAGTGGTTAGCACTACCGCCTCACAGCAAGAAGGTCGCTGGTTCGAGCCCCGGCTGGGCCAGTTGGCATTTCTGTGTGGAGTTTGCATGTTCTCCCCGTGTTTGTGTGGGTTTCCTCTAGGTGCTCCGGTTTTGCCCCTCACTGGGCCAGTCGGCGTTGCAGAGTTTGCATGTTCTCCCCGTGCTCGCGTGGGTTTTCCCCGGGCTTCCCGGTTTCCTCCCACTGTCCAAAGACATCCAGCATACACAAATTGACTACTCCAAAATAGCATCCTAAGAAATATCTCAAGCACATTCACAAGCAGGGGAGTTCTCGAGACCTACCTGAGCTAAAACTCCCCACTCGCCCTTTAAACGGGAGGGTGCCCCGGGCTCGAGGATATTCTGAGCTCAGGGCTCTCTCCCGGGATGCCAAGTACGCTTTATTATCAATCATCAGCTAAGTGTGAACTCTTGAAATCATTATATCGACCACCCCCACCCTAAAGCCTGACAACTAAAAGGTGCCACAAATCAGCATATGTGCCATTCGATGACTGGCTTTTGGTAATTTAAGTGTTCGTTGTCAGAATTGGACAAATCTGTACCTGGAACCACAATCAGAAATGCCAAAACTTGTTGATTGTTCATGATCCACTGTAGTAAATATGTTTTAAAAGTGATACACAGGTGGACAACTGTTCATTATTTGGCCATCTGTGCATTGCTTTTAAAACATATTCACTATAGCGGATCATGAACAATCCACAATTTGTGGCATTACTATACAAAGCAATTCATTAAAGAGTGCGAATCATGACCTTCTGAATAATACTATTGACAGGATTAACACACCAGAAAAAGGTTTACAAACCGCGAGCGAGCAGTGCAAACTTTATTACTCAACGTGATTGTAGTTCCAGGTACAAATGTCAGACATCCATGGCTCACTGATAAGAGGGGAACATTTTTAAGCATTGTTCACAGTTTGACACATCACCTGCAGCTACAACAGGGGTGACCAGGGTAATGTGTCAGCACAAGTTCATCAAAGACGTCTGCATACAAGTCTGCATAGCTGATAATCCAGCCAGTCCCCATGCAAACTGTACACCATTGTCCAACAATATACAAAATAGGCCAAAGAGCACAGAGTTTGAACTATGCATGTCTGGAGGAAAAAAGCCCAGTCTGTCAAATCAAGATTTCTGGTTCATCGTATTGATGGCCAAGCATGTTATTACTGACAGAACCTATGCTGCCTGGTTGTTTGTTCCAAACCTTTGTTTCTAGAATGCTGTATGCCTCTACAACCTTACTAACTCATTCAAGTAGCCCAGAAAGGATGGTCATCCATGAAATGTAACTGCACGAGAGAACAGAATAATGCTGAGAATGTCATTGAGCAATTGGTTCAACTATGTAACTGGAATAGCTGATCAGTTCAACTCTGAACAATGTAAGGATCTGTATCTCTAAATGCGATGTCTTGATGCTTTTAAAGAATTGGGCTAAAATGGACAGAGAACTGGAAGAGACCTGAAATGCTAATTAAGGTGTACTAAAATGTTCTGTTGTTCAGCAAAATCTAGCAATTTAATATCATCATCATCAAGATTGAATGTTTTATGTAAAAGCAGAAAAAAAAACCTCCATGCCGATTTTACTCCATTTAAAATTTGATTCTGCAAAGATTTATACACTATTGAGGACTAGCTTACTTATTTATTTATGTATTTATTTATTTATTGCAGTGTGATTTTTAATGACATCTTTAGTCAAACACTATTGAATACTGTTGACATTTCTATGGAAAATAGTTGGCATTTTATACACATTCCTTTTTCGCAGTTGGTGGTATTGTCATCAAATAAGAAGAGCAAATAATTTGAAAGATATTTATTAAAGTAAAATCATTAGCAGGCTTTTTTTTGTGATATTAACTCAGATATTAGATAATTTCATTCAGATCATTTCTGCTTAAGTGCATTTATTTTCTAGGCTCTAAAAAATAACCACAGTGATGAAGAAAAAAATGATTAAAATATATATAAATTATTATTTTTTTTTTTTTAACCATGAACAAAATTGCTCTTATTTATGTTCTTTTTCTCCTTGTATGCCATTGGCTATTCATCAAATAACACAGTTAAATACACTTACTACATCTGACCCTCATAACACATTTTGTCAATGAGTAAAATAAGCTTAATAGTATATATTCAAGATATAGCCTTAATATCACCATCTCACACTTGCAGCTTATGAGTGTGAAGGCCAGGCTAGCACTTGTCAGTAATCAATTAGAGTGGAAATGCAACTGCATAACTCAAGGCTTTCAATGTGAATTTCTACACAATTTGTCCTGATAGTTCCTCCCATCCGTCTCTTGTCTATTATTCAATGTCTCTTTTACCTGCGTGCACAACAAAGCAAGACAAATGAGTGTGCTGGAGGCCTATAAGGAAACCTGATGTTCATTAACTCCTTACACAAAGTATGCATCAGTGGATTTAGAACAGCAACAGGATTTTGCAGTGATCTTTAGGGTACTGTCAAAGTCAACTCAGAATCAAAATTAATCCTAGTGTGCAATCGTGGGGTTATTGGGAAAGATTAATTTAAGCAGAAAAAGTCTGTCCTGTAAAAATATTACTCCATCTCCTCCTATAAAATAATAATAATAATAAAATTCTAAAATTATATATACAGTGGGTATGAAAGGTATTCAGATCCCCTTACATTTTTCACTCTTTGTTATATTGCAGTCATTTGCTAAAATCATGTGTTCAGTTTTTTCTTCATTAATGTGCACACAGCACCCCCTATTGACAGAAAAACAGAATTGTTGACATTTTTTGCAGATTTATATATAAAAAAAAACCCTGAAACATCACATGGTCCTAAATATTCAGACCCTTTGCTGTGACACTCATATATTTAACAGAGGTGCTGTCCATTTCTTCTGATCATCCTTTAGATGGTTCTACACCTTCATTTGAGTCCAGCTGTGTTTGATTATACTGATTGGACTTGATTAGGAAAGCCACACACCTGTCTATATAAGACCTTACAGCTTACAATGCATGTCAGAGCAAATGAGAATCATGAGGTCAAAGGTATTGCTTGAAGAGCTCAGAGACAGAATTGTGGCAAGGCACAGATCTGGCCAAAGTTACAAAAAAAAACTTCTGCTGCACTTAAGGTTCCTAAGAGCACCGTGGCCTCCATAATCCTTAAATGGAAGACGTTTGGGAACCCTTCTTAGAGCTGGCCGTCTGGCCAAACTGAGCTATCGGGGGAGAAGAGCCTTGGTGAGAGGTAAAGAAGAACCCCCCCAAAAAAAGCCTCTCCTCAGTGCAAGACACATGAAAACACCTGATGGATTCCAAGACGGTGAGAAATAAGATTCTCTGGTCTAATGAGACCAAGATAGAACTTTTTGGCCTTAATTCTAAGCGGTATGTGTGGAGGAAACCAGCCACTTCTCATCACATGTCCTATACAGTCCCAATAGTGAAGCATGGTGGTGGCAGCATCATGCTGGGGGGTGTTTTCCAGCTGCAGGGACAGGACGACAATGGAGGGAAAGATTAATGCGGCCAAGTACAGGGATAACCTTCTCCAGAGTGCTCAAGACCTCAGAATGGTACAGATGTTTACTTTCCAACAAGACAATGACCCTAAGCACACAGATAAAATAACAAAGTAGTGGCTTCACAACAACTCCGTGACTGTTCTTGAATGGCTCAGCAAAAGCTTTGACTTTAACCCAATTGAGCATCTCTGGAGAGACCTAAAACTGGCTGTCTACCAACGTTTACCATCCAACCTGGCAGAACTGGAGAAGGTCTGCAAGGAGGAATGGCAGAGGATCCCCAAATCCAGGTGTGAAAAACATCTTTTTGCATCTTTCACAAAAAGGATGTATTAGATTAAAAGGATGCTTCTACTAAATACCCAGCAAAGGGTCTGAATACTTAGAACCAAGTGATATTTCAGTTTTTATTTTATTTTTTAATAAATATACAAAAATGTCAACAATTATGTGTTTTTCTGTCAATATGGGGTGCTGTGTGTACATTGAGGGGAAAAATGAATTTAAATGGTTTTAGCAAATGGCTGCAATATAACAAAGAGTGAACAATTTAAGGAGGTTTGAATACTTTCCGTACCCACTGTATGTATATATTCATTCATTCATTTTCCTTCGGCTTAGTCCCTTTATTCATCAGGGGTCACCACAGCGTAATTAACCGCCAACTTATCCAGCATATGTTTTACACAGCGGATGCCCTTCCAGCTGCAACCCAGTACTGGGAAACATTCATACACAAACACTAAGGCAAATTTAGTTTATTCAATTCACCTATAGCGCATGTCTTTGGACTGTGGGGGAAACCGGAGCACCCAGAGAAAGCCCACGCAAACACTTGGAGAACATGCAAACTCCACACAGAAATGCCAACTGACCCAGCCGGGACTCGAATCAGCGACCTTCTTGCTGTGAGGCAACAGTGCAAACCACTGAGCCACCGTGTCGCTTGTATGTGTATACATATATCTTTAATACATTATTGTAATTTAGCATAATATTTAACACCATATTAATATATGTCATTTTGGGGTGAAAATAAGTGGTGTTGACAAAACAGATGTGTTTTCAGATGTTTCTTAAAGATGATCAGAGAGTCAGCTCTTCAAGTTTTTATTTATTTTTTACATTTTTTAATGTTAAAATTAAATCACAAATACAACCATCTATGTACCCTATCCTATGTTTAATCATGAGGCATTAAAAATCGTCAATAAGCAAAAGCAAAAATCATTGTGGCGTTCATGGCCCTTTACACGCAAAAGAATGAATGTTCTTCATACATTACAAAAACACATACAGTAAACATTATTGATTTAAAAATACAGTAAAATAAGACTTATTAGACTTTTTTTTTTTCCAGTATTGTCTAAGAATGACAACAGCCAACAATTTGTTTGGCTTGCATAATAAAACATGTTTCCAAGCAACACAGTCACATTATTCCACTTTTCAGATGGCAGTACTTCATATCAGAAACATCCATCCTTTAAATAGTATATCACATAATGATTGTCAGCAACTGAGAGCATAAATCTCAGTTTATTCAGATGAATCACATCATTTTTAGCCATTGCAATCCTGTATGTGTTGTGCCTGGAAAGTCATCACAATATTGTGCAATATTAAGGGTTTACAAAGCTGTATGATGTAGAACAAATAATTACACAGTACCAAGCCACAACTACAAGAAACCTGTTGCACATGTTTGCCCAAGAGACTTACTGCAAGGAATGACTTTTCTAGGTTTTACATTTTGCTGATCACATACCCTGTACTCCCAAGAAAATGCCTTGGTGTGCTGAAAATGCTCAATACCCTCCTAATGAGCTTCTGCTTGTATGTAAATGATCAAGCTGCACTAGTAAGTGTGTGTTCTTAAGTATAAATGCTCATTTGTCAAGCTTATACAAAATGTGTTGCCAAAATTGATGGAAGACTTAAATATTGATTATAATTTAAATACTTAAAGGCACAATCCCAATTATACCCCTTAGCTCTTCCCCCAACCCCTTGGTTGGTATGTTCATGTGAAAGGGTAGTGGTGTCCCAATTTTTTATAGCTTGGAGGTGTAGGGGTAAGAGGAAGGGCCACATAGCCCTTCAAATGGAGATCACACTACAAGGAAAGGGGTGGTAAAAGCAAGGAGATCCACACATCTGAAAAAAAGACATTAATAAGTAATTTGTACTGCAAATAATCATCTGATTTATTACATTCATAATGATGTTAATATGTTACAGTCACGAAAATAAATTCAGTTAATGATAGTGTCTTTAGCATCACGGTGGTGCAGTGGGTATCGATGTCGCCTCACAGAAAGAAGGTCGCTGGTTCGAGCCTCAGCTGGCCATAGTTGGCATTTCTGAGTGGAGTTTGCATGTTCTGCCTGTGTGGTGTGGGTTTCCTCCAGGTGCTCCGGTTTCCCCCACAAGTACAAAGACATGCGCTATAGGTGAATTGGATAAGCTAAATTGTCTGTAGTGTATGTGTGTGAATAAGAGTGTATGTGTGTTTTCCAGTGATGGGTTGCAGCTGAAAGGGCATCCGCTGTGTAAAACATATGCTGGCGGTTCATTCCACTGTGGTGACCCCTGATGAATAAAGGGACTAAGCCGAAAAGAAAATGAATGAATGAATGAATGATAGTGTCTTTAATAACCGCTGCAATATATTCCACAACATATTTTAAATTCTGATAATGTTACCAGATATCTTGACAGAATAGGCCAGTCTGTCAGAAAAGTCTGGTGTCAATGTTATTTTCTTGTGGTTACAGTTGTGAATGTGAGCACTGTGTAAATACACGTGTTTTAAAGGCAGTTTTGTGCTTTCTGCAACACCCAGAGGCTCGTACACTTTTTCCAGCTGAAGACAAACACATCCAAATACAGAACAAAATACAACTTTGCGAGTGGGGCCAATTTCAGTTATGAAAATGTGAGACACACTCCACTGCCTTTTTGTTGACATTAGTAAAGAGCAGTGCACTGCACTTTTTATGTTACTAGGCATCCACTGCGTCAAGAATCTTGGTGCTGGAGTGCATGATGTCGAAAACAAAAGGTTTTTCAGTTCATTCATACAGAAGATTAGCAATAAAGCTAAACTACCATATGAATGAAATGAAAACAAACCATGTGGTGCTTGAAACATGTGCTAGTGACAACCCAGTAATGTGTTTGTGTAGTTGTAATGTCCCATTTCTTAGGGGAATCTATCTATTTCTACCCCTTCACACTCTGTTTCAAGGGCCAAGAGGTAGGTGTAGGGTAGAATAGGTATTGAGCCAAAGCGTAATGCATTATTAAAACCCCCAAATAATATATTTTAGGATGAACATCTCTGTTCATCTTAAAATATATTTTATAATATATTTAACCGGCTGGACCAGTTGGCATTTCTGTGTGGAGTTTGTATGTTCTCCCTGTGTTCATGTGGGTTTCCTCCAGGTGCTCCGGTTTCCCCACACAGTCCAAAGACATGTGCTATAGGTGAATTGAATAAACTAAATTGGCCATAGTGAATGAGTGTGTATGGATGTTTCCCTGTACTGGGTTGCAGCTGGAAAGGCATTCGCTGTGTAAAACATATGGTGGATAAGTTCATTCCGCTGTAGCGACCCCTGATGAATAAAGGGACTAAGCTGAAGGACATACATTTTAACCAAAGCTACTCAAAACAAAAAGGAAAAAAAAAAACAGTGCTCAGTGCAATAGTTTATAAGCTCTATATTTACTGAGGACACGAATAATTGCTGAATCATTTGAAAAAAATAAAATGTCTCAGTGTGTCTGTGCTTTCATATTTTTAAGTCTCATCTTGCTCTGTCGTTAGATGAAATATGAAAGCCTCTGTATTTCTAGTTGAATAGAGGTTTAAATGACTAAGACCCTGAAAATTCTCGCTTCAGCAGCTCAGCCTGTTTAATTTGTTTTGCCTGTCATTTTGCGTCAATACGGATGCAGCAAACGCTTGATGAACATGTCTGGCTTCCTGATCGGAGTGCAGGCTGTGATTTATGATGATGTAAATTATGCCAAAGCCCTTTCTATTGATTAAGGTGTTTGCTTACGCATTTTGTTTGACACAATCAAACAGAGATGTTCAGCAACTTTTCCCTCATGTAATTGCAAGGTGAAAATTATAAAATGTTTAGGTCATACTATATTTTAAAATATAGTTCTCACTATTAACAAACTTAACTGTGACTTTTGCCTCCTAATTTTCTGCGTATTAATAATTACTGAAACAGTAGTTGGGTTTAGGTTATTGGGTAGCATTAGGAATGTACAGGAATAAGGTATTAGGAAGACTTGCAAAATATGTACTTTATAAGTACTATTAAACACCTGATATCTTAATAATAGGCAGGTATAAAGCCACTAGTTAATAGTGATAATTGGTACTTAAACTAAAGTGTTGGATGTTTAAAAATATATATTTACCTACTTTTTTCCTATTTAAAATCTGATGCTTATGTCCTCTATGTAAGTGCAGGGATTAAATTGTTGACTCATTTTGGCTTCCCTTAGAAACGCTAAATGTCTCACAAAAAGATGTGCAAACACTAATAAAAACAGCTTTGGATTTCTTTCAAACACTGAAAGCCATTTCATTGCAGGTTATTGAGGTTACAACGTGACATATTTTACTAGACAAAAGAAATGAAGCAGGCAAGATAGATGGGGCAGAGTTTACAAACTGTTCCATTAAGATATAATCACCCCATAAAATAGTTGCAGGTCAAGAGTGCATAAGAGTGACGAGGTATCAGTCTGCCAAACTGCCAAACCTCCAGCAGTTGTTTAATATCAATAAATCGCCTCTGGAGGAGGAGGTTGGCCCTGTTGACGGTATATCTCTCCTGATCTGCGAGTCAACCCACCCAGCCATGTGGCACAGATGCAACATTAATTATCATAAAACCGCTGGCCATGTGCTGGGACTTCAAAGTGCCCAAACGTCAGTCTGAGCGACTGCAGGGAGCCTCTGTGTGACTAATGAGCAAACCGAGGAAAAACAACAGCAAGAGGACAAGTGTTGGGAAACCTTCCCTGGTGACACAGAATCAATAAATCAAACTGTTGTTAGTGTGGGAGGAATATGCTGTTTTTTTGTTTGGTTGTTTGTTGTTAAATAAAGCAAGCTATTCCACTTCTGTAGTGCCACTTCCGTAGTGGCTATTTATAAACAGTTGCATTTATATGGGCACCTTTTGTCTAACTTAAACTTGTTTGATAAATCTTAACATTGTGGTAATATGAAGGTTAAATCAATCAGGCTGACTGACTTCAAATTGAACTTCATTTTCTGATGTTCACACTGCATTGTTATCCATAGTTTCCATGATGGTTTAAGATTTGCATATTTTCTTACATCTCACCTCTCACTTCTTTGCTTAAAAAAAAACAAAAACAATCCGAATAATTATCTTTTTTAGGAGATGGCAAGTACATGAAATTGTGTGCCATGCTATTGTAATCCTGTAATCTAATCACCCTGCTGTGAAGGGGATTTGAACCAGGTTCAAATGTGCTTCTTGAAAGAACTAGGATATGCTTGCACTGTTTTACTTTGTGCATAATAATAAAATTGTCTCATTCGAAATAGTGCACTGTGATTGGATCGAACTAACTCATACTCTCTATCAGCCAATCAACATTCCAAATTAATCCATATACAGCATGTCATAGTTTGTGACAAAGCTTCAACATTGACACTGAAAAAGCCAATTTCCACATGCTAATAAAGTGTCTTTTTATTTTTAATTGATTAATGTATGGGTGGCATGGTAGCTTAAAGGTTAGCACTGTCGCCTAACAGCAAGAAGGTCACTGGTTTGAGTCCTTGCTGTGCCAGTTGCTATTTCTGTGTGGAGTTTGCATGTTCCCCCCCTTGTTCGCGTGGGTTTCCTCCAGGTGCTCCAGTTTCTCCCAGTCCAAAAACATGTGGTATACAGAAGGTGAATTGGATGAACTAAATTGGCCATAGTGTATGAGTGGTGTGTGAATGCGAGAGCGTATGGGTGTTTCCCAGTACTGGGTTGCGGCTTGAAGGGCATCCGCTGCAAAAAACATATACCGGAATAGTTGGTGGCTCATGATAAATAAGGGACTAAACCGAAGGAAAATGAATGAATGAATGAATGCTTATTGTTTTCACTAATATGTTTTATGGTTTCATGATCCTTTAATGGTACATACATGCTCCAGTAATAAACTGATGTACACTTAAAGATACAATGTTTGCACATTTTTCTCTGACAGTATGTAGTGAGCCTCTTGAAAACATGGGAGGGACATTTATTTAGACAGTTCATAGTAGCTGGCCTCCTTTACGTTTCTTATATTTACTGTATCAAAAAAATAAAACGCCCCTTCCCATGCACAAAACAATGCTTCTGTGGATGAGAGACTGGTAGGACAACATTGTGCTTCTCTACTTGTTGAACAGATTGATCATTTTATAATGAAGAAATCCATTAAAGTGCCAGTATGTGCTTTGTTGAATGAATTAGAAACTGCCCTGTACATTCAAAATAACATTTCTATGAATAAATACAACTTTTTCATTCAGACCAAGCAACTGAACAGATTATTGGTATAAATGGAGGTAATGCAATGATGGGCTGTTTTCTGCCTACTGCACATATATTTCACAGTTAAATGCAAAACATATTTGTTACGATTGGTCCTCTTTGAACCTTCTGTTGACTATAAGTGACTCTGCAACTATATGAACTAATTCTAATCCGGGTGTTTGACAATTATTAACAGACCAATTAAGTTAGAGTAAATGTAAAGTGATTAAGGTGTCAAATATTAAGCAGAAAATACAGTATACTAACATGTTTATGACTGCTAGTTGACATTCACTTAAAGTTACTAATTTAGTATTGATAAAGCAAATACAATAATCGGTGACCTCAATAAATCATTGAAATTGGAAGGTCAAAGATCATAACAAATGTTGCTCACCTGCTTTATCCATTGGAGTGGGACTTCATTTTATCTAATGTAAATTTTTTTACAAATGTTAAAGGAGCAATAGGAGATCTTGGAAAATGCTACCGTTAGCTTGGTACCACTGAAAGCCTACGTTCTGAACGCATTGATATGTACTAAACAACATTACTACAATACATCAACACATTACTTCTTAGTACAGTTAGTAATGCCACATTTTAAGATAGAAGATAGGTTGTTAATGCCTGCCATTCTCTGTGTGAACCGCAAGCGAGTCCGCATTATCAGACTGTACGGACTAAACATTTTGATTGGACAAACTTTTCTTTGTCCTACACCAAGGGTGTCTGGAGGGCTGCAGCCCTGCACAGTTTACTTTTCAAACCTGCTTCAACACACTTACATGTAGGATTCAATCAAACCCGAAGGACTCAATTAGTTTGATCAGGTGTGTTTAATTATGGTTAAAGCTAAACTGTGCAAAGCTGCGGCCCTGTGACACCTGTGTTGTACACCTTCGACAGAAAAAACAACAACATACATACATTTTGACTAAAGCATTTAATGATTGCTATCAGCATGTGAAGAGACTTTCAATCAACATAATATATAAAAGGTTTCTGAAGACAATCGCTTATTGCACCTTTAACCTTATTGTACAGTGTTTTGAAGTAGCAGGTTAATTTATCTTCATGTGTGTTGTCTATTGTAACTTCTGAAAAGAGCTCCAGTACAGATAAATACACTTTCTATGTGTTGGAATATTGCGTTTTTGCATTATTGGTTAATTGTGTTTACGCAGCACATCTCGAGAACAGTTTGCATGCATCTTTTTTTTTTTTTTAGTATGTCTTTAAAATTGCCATTAATCCACACCATAAATCACATTAAAGTCCATAATTGGTTGAAGCACATGAAAGATGCCCTGCTTCTGGGATGGCCACATCTTCAGGTTTTATCAGGCATTTCTGCTAATGAGATCACTCTCATGGGAGACCTTTCGTAATTACAATTATCTCAGGAATTTAAACCCTAAAACTCCAACTTGACCCACAATTTTGCCTTGAATTTACTTATTTATTTAATAAATGGATCAAAAGCCACGTGCAGTTCAGGATTAGGATTAGATGCATAGTATTTGAATACATTGAATTAATTATTTGCATATTAGAGAGAGAGAGAGAGAGAGAGAGAGAGAGAGAGAGAGAGAGAGAGATAAAGAGAGAGATTACAGTAGGTCATTCCACATACATATAGGTGTAAACCTTAATAGTAGTAGATTTTAATTATTGAGAAAAGCAACCCCAGTCCTGACATGATGACATGATTAAATCAATTGTTTTTCATTAAAAGTAGAATAACAGTATTTACAATTAAATGCCTCCACAAATTTTTACAGTAGATTGAAAGTGGGATTTACTGCTGTTCTTTGAGTAGTAATGTACTAATGTAGTATTGACAAATTTAATTGTATTGACATGGTAATGACATCATTGAAATATATAGTATGTATTTATTTAGTTATTTTGTAGTTGTTGGTTTAGTAGTTTCAATATATTTCCCTTAAGAGAGTCAGAGTTTAATTAGTGTACTCTTTAAAGATGAACAATCATGATGGCCAAATATCAATTTGTCATTTATTTCACAGGGTTGTAGACTGCATTATTTATTTAGTTAGTTGCATTAAAAGCCAACTGATGTTAAAATATGAGGGGGCATTGCAGTTTGAATTGGCATGACATTTCTGAGTGGGAGTATTTATTCTGTACTGCAAATTCTGTACTGGGTTTTGGATTTTGCATCTCAATCCTATTGTTTACAGCCCCCTCATTTATTTGGTATTTCGACCCACTACAATTTATTTCTGCATCGATGATAGGGTTATAGGGTTACAATAGCTATATTTCCATCCAAACATGCAAATTAAATGTATGCGCAAAACTGGTATATTGCATAAAAGATATGCAAATAAAGCAGCGTTTCCATCCAATGAGTCAAAGAGAACAAAATTGTCCCTTTCTTATTAACTGGCCCCAAATATCAAAAGTAAAAACGGAATTTTCTGCGGTATGAGAAGCTGCGTCAATCTTTTCTTTATTTAATAAATTACTTGTGCCTCAGAAGACATATACCAACAAGCAATGAACGCATGGTGGCGTTTGAAAGTGTGAGACGCTGAGCACAGACGCCCTTGTCTATTTTGGAGGTAATTAATAATTTATTAACACTAATACTAAAATAGTTAAGCTGTTTTAGAATGACCAAAACAACAATTCAGATGTTTTACCATGTGGTCAGCCTGCTAATTTGTCCATTCACACACATTTTTATTATCACTTGATCTCTTATAACAAAATCACATAAATGTTTTTTAATGCACATACTAAAGTAAAAGTGTTTCCATCGTAGTTTATGTGCATTTTATGTTTTATCAAACAAAAAGTTTATTCTGCTCAGTAATGCGCATTTGTTTTTCATGCACATTTCCTACATTTATGCGCATCTTGGCTTTCCATCAACTGCTTTTTATACGCATATCCAAAATGCACATAAAAATGGGTGGATGGAAACATGGCTAATGTTGCTGAGCAATCTTGCTTGGCTACTTTCCCATTGACAATGGAACACTAAACTGTATTTGAAACCATTAGATCGATTGTTCTCCTTCGATCAGAATGCTACCTGGACTCATAGCTTATTATTTTGGTAAATTGTCATTCATCAACACAAAAACAGGGTTTTTATGTAATTTAATAATTACTATTCCAACAGTTGTCCAGCTTAAAGGCGCAGTAAGTGATTCAGCTTCATTGTATTGTTTTTTGGTTTGTTTTTTGGTTTAATGTTTTTGTGTGTTTGTTTTGTGTGTCATTGTCATGTGTTCATTACATAAGCTTTATTGTTATTAGTATATTTATTGCTATTTGCTTTAATTAAAAAGACATCTACTCTTTCATTCAGTTAGTGAGAGCTTTTCAAGAATGTTAAACCTTATGATCTGGGCTCGTAGCAAGCTGCTGGGAGCAGATGGTAACGATGGATTTTTGTTGCTCTAAATAGTTCCCTTGTGTCTCATCTGATTCCCTGTTGAGTTGCCGGGAAACATTGCTGTAAACGTTGCCCTGTGTATCATCACCTTAAGGTGTGAAAATGATGATTGACTTAGTGATCAGTTCCAGCATCAGAATGGGTGAGGTGACTGGCTGTGGCTCCAGGATGAACTCTGTTGCTGGCTCTGTTCCCTTGAAAAAAGGAAGGAGCTTCAACTTATTGGTTCAACAGTGGTCCACAGTGGCCACTGGCTCTGTCTGTTGATGTTGTCCATCCTGCTCCAGAAAAAAAAGGTTAAGAGTATTAATGCTCGGTACCTCCTTGAAAAGTTCTATTTGTGGTTCGTTCAAAACAGGACATATAAAGGTACACTGGGTGTAAAAGATTGTGGCTGCCATACTGAAGTGTCGATCCAAACCCAATTGCTTAAAACTGGGCACTTTAAAGGGCCTTTTGGAATGAAGGATTTTGAAGGGTACAACTATTTGGCACTTTGGTCCCTCATAATACTTTGTGCAGGGAAGTTGTTTGGGGTGTCACACTGAGGCCCTGTTTACACTAATACGTTTTAGTTTTAAAACGCATTCGTTTTGCTACGGTTATGCCTTCTGTCCACACTACCCCAGAGTTTTTGAGCCCGAAAACGGACCGTTTTAAAAGTGCTGAAGAGGCCATTTTGGATTTAAAACCGTGTCAGTGTGGATGGGGGAAAACAGAAACATCTGAAAATGGAGGCGTGAGTGCAGAGATTCGCCGATTGGGCCTTTTTCTCAGTATTAAGTACACAAAGTGCAGTCTTGCGTCCTTTCGTTGTAAGTTCAGACTTCGCAAATTTGATATGGAAAACAAACTCCTGAGGACACGTCAGGTAAATCTTCAAAGGGAACAGTGTACTTTATAATCTTAACAATAAAATCAAAACATTATATAAGGAACTGCCTATTTTCATTTTGATATTAACAACTTAACAGACACCAAAAATGTTAAGGCATTGTGTAGCTACATATTTATATGACCGTCATCTTCACTGTATGCATATTTATAACAAAACACAGCCTATAACATAACTGTCTCCTTTCATTTTCATTGAAAATATAAATGTTTAATAATACAATAAGTTTTATTAATCAATAATGGCCATTATAAAAGTATAATGTACAATAAGTTTATACAATATAGGAAATAAAGGCAAGCAATCAGTCAAATGTGCAGAATCTGTGTACATGATTACATAAATTATTATATTAACTTATCTTTGCACTCAAAACACGTTACCTGAGAACAAGTAATAGATTCAAAAGACCAAAGAGTCATTAGATAGAGACAAGATGAATTAAATATCACATTTAACAACTATAGTGAGATGAGATCCAGCAGTATGTCCTTGATGAACTGTCCGACATGCGCTGCTCTCACCTGGGGAGGTGTGCTCAAAGCACCCGCTAACTGCCTGGAGCTGAGACCTCCACATATGCTGCAGCGCATGCCAGAGTGTTTGTGTGGGGTCACGTGATGTGTTTTCTTAAGTGATATAGTGTGGACGGAGATCTTTTCAGAAATGCTAGGTAAAAACGCCAGTGTGGACATGGATTGTTTTTGCTCTAAAACGTCGTTTTAAAACTAAAACGTATTAGTGTAAACAGGGCCTGAGTTCCACTCGGAGGGCTCATTCCACTCATCCCTATGCCCTAATCTTATAAAAGTTGTCACTTCAGATAAACCCTTCAAAAGTATTAGGGCAGGAGTGTTAAACACAGTTCCTGGAGGGATGCAGATCTGCACAGTTAACTCTAATTAAACATCTGATCAAACGAAGTCCTTCAGACTTGTTTGAAATCTATAGGTAAAGCTGTGTGCTGTTCTACGAGCTCGTAAGTATTTTTTTTTCCATCAGAAGAAGTGACATGGAAATATTTGATGCTCATATGGTATTATTGACTCGTACCATGTGAAAGGAAGTTACAGCAAAGCCAAGCTGCTTATGAGGTCCCAATCATTTGTAAACATGTCAAAAAATTTGGGAACTGTCGGCTTAAATTTGTGAGGTGTGTGCAGTTGAACAAGCCAACCTGTGGATTTATCTGAAAGTGAACACTCAGAAGGACAAACTGACTGGACAGAGATTGTGATGAGATAGATGATAGAGTAGTAAGAGATTATAGTTTACAGCAGATGAGGTTATAATTCACTTTATAGTTCAAATACACAGGGTGACTAAGCCTATGGTTTCCCGGTGCTTAGAAAGAACCCCGCTGCTCAAAAGAAAATAAATAAATCACTCAACACCTCATTGTTTGAAAGTTACAGATTGGTCTCTCTCCTTCCCTTTATTGCCAAAACACCAGAGGAGGTTGTTTTCAACCAAATGTTCACATTTTAACACAACCTGCTGTATACAAACCAATCAGGCATCAAATGTGGAAATTCCACTGAGACTGCACTACTCTCAGTCACTGAACCCCTGCGGATTGTCAAAGCAAGTTCTTAATCATCTATTCTGCTTTTACTGGACCTGTCTGTCTTTTTTGATATGGTAAATCATCAAATTCTACTGTCCACCCTCTCCTCAATGGGCATCACTGGAACCCCACTCTGCTGGTTGGAGTCTTACCTTATTGGCAGGTCATTTAGAGTGGCCTGGAGAGGAGAGCTATCCAAATCTCATCACCTGGTCACTGGGGTCCTCGGAGATCTGTTATTGGTCCTATTTCTATTGGTCCTATTTTCCAATTCTATTTACACCACATCACTGGAAACCATCATCCTATCTAATGGTTACTCTCATCATTGCTATGCCGATGACACACAGCTCTATCTTTTATTTTATCCTGATGACCCAATGGTAGCTGCAAGGATCTCGCACTGCCTGGAGGTTATCTCGGCTTAGATGAAAGACCATCAATTACAGTTTAATCTGGCAAAAATCTTCCCTGCAACTCCACACATTTAACACAATTTCTCAATCCAACTGGGATAATCTACAATCACCCCATGTAATTCAGTAAGGGACCTTGGGGTAATCCTGGTTGATCTGCTGTCCTTCAAAGAGCATATTGCTAACTAAGCTCAATCATGCAGGTCTGGACTCAGAAAAAACAGACCCTCACAGATCATGCTGCACAACTTTTAGTCCAACTCGTCATTTCAAGGTTGGACTACTGCAATGCTCTTCTGCCCTTAAACCTCTAGAGATGATCCAGAACACTGCAGCTCATCTGGTCTTCAATAAGCCCAAGAGAGCACATCCAACACCTCTCTTGTATCACGTTTAAATCAATAATGCTTGCTTAATGAATGGCCACTGACCACCGAAACCCCTGTGAACAAAAACAGGGCCCCCTATTCTTACACCCCCACCACACCACACAATGACCACAAAACATCATCCGATTCTGATTGTGCCTCAGACATGTGAGTGGGCTTAACAAACCTGTAGAAAACCACACTCTTTCATCTCTCTGACAATTGCACCAGTTTTGCACCAGTTTTGCACCAGACGCTTTCTTAAAATCAATCCATATCTCAAAAAAAGACATTGTGCAAATATGTTTCACACAGGTAAGCGGGCATAAAAAGTGTCTGCTGAATGACTAAATGTAAATGTACAAAGATTGACCTTTTTACCCTTTACATTTAACACCGGCCATATCTGAAGCGATCAATGACATACTATTCAAGTATGTTTAATTGAGTGCACTGAGATCTGCAAGAATCTTTTTCATCCCTGCATAAATTCCTGTTCAATATTAAGTTAACAATATTACGTAACTCCATACAAAATGACATTATTTTCTCTCTGCGGGTCTTCAGGTGAAAAGTTATAATGAGAAATCATCATAGTTACTTACATTAAGCAAGAGGGCTACAGTATGTTTCATTTTACAAAAATGAGTCATGGCTGTCATTTGGGGCAGCACGGTGGCGCAGTGGGTAGCACAATCGCCTCACAGCAAGAAGGTCGCTGGTTCGAGCCTCGGCTGGGTCAGTTGGTGTTTCTGTGTGGAGTTTGCGGGTACTCCGGGTACTCCGGTTTCCCCCACAAGTCCAAAGACATGCAGTACAGCTGAATTGGGTAAGCTAAATTGTCCGTAGTGTATGTGTGTGAATGGGTGTGTATAGATGTTTCCCAGTGATGGGTTGCAGCTGGAAGGGCATCCGCTGCGTAAAACATATGCTGGATAAGTTGGCGGTTCATTCCGCTGTGGCGACCCCAGATTAATAAAGGGACTAAGCCGAAAAGAAAATGAATGAATGAATGAGTCATGATTTGGGAGCAAACCAAAAATTATGCAAATAAATTTCCTCCTGAGCCTGATTCTGTGTCATAATGTGATGAGTCAATAAATTACTTAACTATATTTCCATAAGAATGATCACCCAAAATAAAACTTTTTTTTTTTTTTCAGGGCACAGAATGATTTTTTTAAAGTATCCACACTTCCATTAGCATAATTAAAATTAACATCTGATCCTTTAACTGACCAGATGATAGGAAATGCAAGCACATACTGCAGGGTTCCTCTGACCTGCAGAGTTCAGCTCTAACCTTAATCAAATAAACCTGAGCAAGTTATTTCAGGTCTTCAGACCTACTAGAAAATTACAGGCAGGTGAGTTTTTATCAGAGTTTGAGTTCAACTCAAACTAAAAATGGGGGGTGGGGGGATGTGTTGGCTATCATGGTGGATTTCATTCATTCATTTTCCTTCGGCTTAGTCCCTTATTTATCAGAGGTCACCATAGTGGAATGAACTGCCACGAACTATTTTGGCATATGTTTTACGCAGTGGATGCCCTTCCCGTCGCAACCCAGTACTGGGAAATACCCATACACTCTCACATTCACACACACACACACACACACTGAAACACTATGGTGCGGTTCACTTATAGTGCATGTTTTAGGATTTTGGGAGAAACCGGAGCACCCGGAGGAAACCCATTATTTTTATAACTTATAGTGAATACTATAGTGTTTTACTATAGTGAACCATGTTATAGCAAAGTGTGTTATACTGTTTGACTCATTCCAGAATTTTACATTTCAAGCATTTTCCATTAATTTTCCTTGGGATGATATACAAAATATATATATAATTTACAGGAAACTGAATCCATTATTAATGTAAAATAATGCAAAATGCTTAGGAAACACAGTGAGCAGCTTAATGGTAAATCATTTAAATTACTAACAGAGTTGACAATAACAGAGTCAACATTTTCCACCAGTTTGTGCTTTAGCTCAAGATGCTAACCTTTAACCAGATATGGCATGGTATGTCTAAAACATTATGAAATTATATCACAATGACGAATAAGTAATAATAAAAAAATAATAAAGAAATGCATACATTGCAGAGTTTCAATTGGAGCAAGTCAAATACTTTTTCTATCTATGCTTTACAGATTGTTATGCCTTAGGGACAAACACAAAATGTGTTTTTTTTAATAGCTGAAGTTACAAATAAGAAACTAGATGTTCCATGCAAATGTTTATTTAACTTAGTAGAGTAAACTAGCAACGAATAAAAGAAAATAATTTTAGACTTAATTATTTCATGATAATTGAAGCTGAATGTACGATTTAGAAAGCAGAGGCAGTCAAAAATAGGTATAGTGAGAGGCTACAAGTTAATATAAGACATAATGTCCCTAAATACACCTACAAATATTATTTTTCATATAGTTTGTATTATTAACTAAAATAAACTGTATTTTAGTTGTAGAAAGCATATACAGTATTGGACAATTAGTGTAATTACTATAGTAGTTGTATTAGCACAGTCACTATACAGTAGAATTACCACAACAGATTAATTCAAGTGCTTTACTATCGTAATATAAATTACTAAAGTATTTTTCTTTTTCTGCGTGTTCAGTATGGATAAACCATCTCTAAACATTCATATTTCCTTCATATGTCATTTAATGAAGAAATAAGTGTTGATAACACCTACAAATGAAATTGTATGCAAGGAAAACCACATAGCCCTAACGTATTGAATTTTGTGCAGACACAATTACTGTAACAACAGCAGGATTGCTGAATGAGAATGAGACACGTCGATTACACGGCAGATGCTTTTGAATTCTCTGTTTTGGTATTGTGGATCCTTAGATTATTCTTTACAACTGATGTTTGTATGTTGGTGTTTTACAATACACATAATAAACCATGGTAAACTCAGATTCCATTGATGGATGCAAGACTTTGGATGTCTTGCGTCTTTTGGATGTGTTGGATGTTAGAAAAAAAAAAAATATATATATATATATATATATATATACTACTACTACTACTACTAATAATAATAATAATAATAATAATAATAATAATTGACAGCACATCCAGGTCTGTTTTGATTCAAAAGAGAGACATTAAAACACATCAGATGGATGAATGAATGAATGAAACTCATATGCTTCAAATCCTTAAGAAAACATATTTTTTGGACTCTGCCATGCAAACCATTTTCCCCAGTTTCTTTCTTATAGTGGAGTCATGGACACACCTTAACTGAGGCACTTGAGGCCTGAGTTCATTGGATGTTGTTGTTGGGTCTTTTGTGAGCTCTTGGATGAGTTGTTGATGCGCACTTGGAGTAATTTTGGTCGGCTGGCCACTTCTGGGAAGGTTCTTCACTGTTGTATGTTTTTGCCATTTGTAGATAATGGCTCTCACTGCGGTTTGCTGCAGTCCCTTTAGAAATGGCATTATTACCTTTTCCAGACTGGTCAATTTCAATTGTTTTCTTACTCATTTGTTTTTGAATTTCTTTGCATTTTGGCATGATGACTAGCATTTGGTCTACTTCGCTTTGTAAGGCAAGTCCTTTTTAAGTGATCTCTTAGATTGCAAACAAGTGTAGAATCAGGCCTGAGTGTAGCTAGAGAAATTGAACTACAGATAAATTGATAAACCAGAGTTACAGTTTGTTTTGACGGGGAGCAAACACTTTTTCAAACAGTGCTATGTAGTTTTGGATTTTGTTTTCCCTTAATAATAAACACCTTCATTTAAAAAATACATGATGTTTACTTTGACTAATATTTAAGTTACATAGTTTTCTGATTTCAAAGAATTTCCCTCTTTTTTTATATATTTCATTATATATTTTATTATAAACTATATTATTCGTTTTTGTTAATTTATTATTATTATTTCATAAAATGCTGATTATTTAGTTTCAAATGGCAAGGAATGTGACAAAAAAAAACATGCACATTTTTATGCATTATTTTGCTTCGGGGTAATGGTTCGAGATTTCTTTCTTTTGTAAAGTTTGATAGAATCCTATAGAATCTCATAAAAAAAAAAACAAATTGCAGCAAGAAATTTAGTGAGGGTGAATGGGTGTCTACCTCTTTTATCTCATCACTGGTGGAGGAGCAAGGTGATAGATGCTGTGACAGCTTGATGAATGCATGCTAAATTGTAGGCTGTCATGGACTTTTGAAGTGATTTAAAATTCTTTTTATGAATGATTGGCGAATGTACTATACAAAATTATATAGCAGTTTGATTAAAGAAACATAAAGATCAAAATGTTTGTCAATGTAGAACCTAAAGTTTTAAGTTTTATTTATTTATTTATTTTTATCAATTTTCAATTCTAAAAGTCTGACAATTTATTTCTTTTTTTCAGGATACGTTTTTTGAAGCTTGGCTAACACTGTGCATTTGTCAGGCTATAAAAATATGAAACCATGTCACACTGAAAATGTCACTTATACAATGTCAGACTGTATACGGCAACCAAGACACGTCAATAACAGACAGACACAAGAAGGCACATCCAGAGTTTGACCTCATCTATCCACGACTCATTAACTCATATTCTGAAATGGTATAATAACAAACAAAAATGATCTGTAATGTTAATTTACATCCTTTGATAACAAAAACAGATAACATACCCCTAAATATACACTTCTATATTTTTTTTGCTGAATTCCAAATGTTAAGTTTGGTTTACTCTGTTAATTGCATGAATGGACCAAAGTACTCCCATGTTTATTCAAAAGAACATAGAATCTCTCTATGAAGTACACATGGGACTACATGTTTCGTTATATGCATATTTAGAGCAATGTGATATGTGATTATAGTTTTTTTTGTTTTTTAGTTTATATAACTTTTATAGATTTATTGCAACATTAAATACATTTTATTTATTTATTGTATTATTCATTTTCTGACTGAACCTTGTTCAAATGTATCTCCTGAGTAATACTAGTTTATTGTACTGCCTCAGGTGTCACTGAATTCCAGATACTTGAACTCCTCCAGCTACTTTTCTTATTCTGTCAAATGACTTCAAGTCCTTTTCTTTGTGAATATTTCTTTTAAAAGTCAGAATGGTCTGAAAATGTCATTTGGCAACTCAAAAAAAAAAAAAAAAAAAAAAAAGGTGCAGGAAGGTGGCAAAATAGTTTATGATGCAGTGGAAATAATCCAGGTCCAGCTGATGCCCATCTAAAATTCCACTGACTGCTGACCTGATGTGTTAGAGTAAATTTATTCAGCTAAATTATGACAGTTAAAATGGCCATAATAAACAATATAAAAATAAGCAATAAATTACCATTCATATTTAAAGAGTGTTGTCTGGCATGCTCAGTGGCATTGCCTATTCTCAACACAGCATAACAATGACTTCAGAAAAAGTCATTACTAATATAATGGACAAAGTTACAATATGGTTAAAAGGTATATTTACAGATATCATATAATCTGATGTAAGTTATTTAGACACATTTAGAACTGCACAATGTAAACATTTTATTGATATTAGATCTAGTTACAAAAATGATGTAACAGTTCAATATGAGATTATGTTGCTGATTTAAAATATTTAAGTATGAGAGTGACGATCAGTTTCTGAGGCCATACATGATGAATATGACTTGTATGGGAGCTTCAACAGGAAAAACGAATGAATGAATGAATGTGTGAGGGAGCCGTAGGTAAAGACATGGAGGCGGAATGAATCCAAATGCTGGAGGTTTATTAAACAAACAGCATACGTCAAACACAGGCAGAATTGTAATCGTAAACTAGGCAAAGTCAAGCAAACAAAGAGGCAGTCCGAAAAAGATGTCTCTTGCAATCTGCTTGAATCCGCTGAGCTCGGATTGCTCTGAAGCCTCACATGAGCGCTGTCCCACACCTGTTCGCTACGTGCAATCCAGTCATCCACCGATGGCACCATTGAAGGTTCTCCTAACCATGGAAACATAATAGGTTGGTAGCCTAATACACACTGGAAAGGGGTGAGACCTGTGGATGAGTGGGTAAGGGAATTCTAAGCATATTCTGCCCAAGGCAGGAATTTACTCCATTTATTCTGTTCTCTGCTGCAGTAAGACCTGAGGTAACGACCTATTTCCTGATTGACTCTTTCCACTTGACCGTTTGACTCTGGATGGTAGCCTGAAGTTAAACTGACGTTAATGTCCAGGTGTTTACAAAAGGCTTTCCACACCTTTGAAGTGAATTGGGGACCCCTGTCAGATACTATGTCCTCCGGGATTCCAAAGATTTGGAAGACATGTTAAGAGTTCTATCACTTTTTCATTGGCAGTGGGTAGTCCCTTCAATGGAATCAATCTGCATGCCTTTGAGAATCAGTCTACAATCACCAGAATAGTCAAGGAACCATTGGATAGAGGTAAGTCTGTAATAAAGTCGATAGACAGATGTGACCAGGGACAGTGTGGAATGGGCAGAGGTTGTAGTAGGCTGGTGGGAAGTTTGCGAGGTGTCTTGGTTTAGGCACAAATAGTACAAGATTTGACAAAGTTGGTAACGTCCTTGTTCATGGAAGGCCACCAGAATGCATTTCTTACTAGAGTCATGGTTTGATGAATTTCTGGGTGTCCTGAGCCTAGTGAGGTATACACCCATTGGAGAGTGCGATTCCTGAGGGTCTGAGGAACATATTGGCGGTTAAGTGGGCATTCAGGTGGGGTTGGTTCATTTTGTTGTGTTCGCTGTATTTCCTCCATGAGGTCCCAACTTGTTTGAGAAATAACTACAGTAGATGGAAGGATGGAAACGTTGGGTTGATGGGTTAAGTCAGTCTCATATCTGTGAGAGAGTGCATCTGCTTTGCGATTTTTACTGGCTGGTCGGTAAGTGACTGGAAAATTGAAGCAAAATTGAATTGTAAAAAACTGACCAACAGGCCTGCCTGAGATTAATTATTTTGGCTCCCTTGATATATTCCAGATTCTTGTAATCAGTAATAATCTGGAACGGGTTGACGGCTCCCTCGAGCCAGTGGCACCACTCTTCCAATGCTGCCTTCATTGAAAGAATTTCTTTGTTACCCACATCATAATTATTTTTTGCCATCGTCAGTTTTCGTGAGAAGAATGCGCATGGATGTAATTTGCCAGGATTACCATGTTGTTGAGAGAGTATTTATTTTTTATTTTATTTAACCAGGTAAGTCAATTGAGAACCAGTTCTAGTTTACATAGACGATCTGGCCAAGAGGCAACATAAAAAGCAGATACAGTACAAAGCAGCAGGGACACAATACAATAACAATTTCACAAATGCAGATAATAACATTTAAAACCAAGGAAAAACTAAAAACAAGCACAGTGATCTTGTACTATTGACTGGATTGAATTTTTAAAAGATTATAGTGAAATGAAAGTGTTGAGCTGTAATGTCTGCTGCAGATGATTCCAAGCATCAGCAGCAGAAAACTGAAAAGAGTAGCGAACAAATGAAGTGCTAACGTTGGTATGCAAAGGTTAATAAAACTACTAGAGCGCAGATTTTGACATGTTTCCTGAATGTTAAGAAGTGACTGATTGAAGAGAAGGCCAATTCAATAAAGAATACAGTTGACAGTGATGAGTATTAAATGGTAACAAAACGAATTGTTGCATTGTAAATAACATCCAGTTTGTGAAGGAGAGTTTTTGAAGCTGATCTATAAATTAAATCCCCATAATCCAGAATTGGTAATACTGTTAATTTGGCCTCTATTCCGCAGTCAGAAGTGCCACTTCTACAACAAAGGGTAATTCGGGGTCAGGATGTTTTAGGATGGGTGCTGTGGTAAAGCTAGTTTTAAGATTTTCAAAAGGCCTGACAGCTAATGAGTTCCACACAACTTTAACAGGCTTTTCTTTTTGGATGAAAGTAAGGGGGGCGGCGATGGAACTATAGCATCGAATGAACCGGCAATAAAAGTTGGCGAATCCAAGAAATCGTTGGAGTTCCTTTACTGTCTTCAGAAGAGGCCATTCTGTGACTGCTTGAATTTTTGATTTGTCCATCTCATCTCCCTTATGGCTGACAATGTACCCCAGAAACAATGTTTTATGGACGTAGAACTCACATTTCTCAAGCTTGGCGTAAAGTTGGTTAAGTTGTAGGCATGTGAGGACTGTCTTGACATCTCTGATGTGCTGATCCAGATTACGAGAATAGATCAGGATGTCATCAATATAGGTGATGATGCATTTATTCAATAGATCATAGAAAATGTCATTAATAAATGATTGGAATACAGCTGGTGAGTTGGCTAATCCATACGGCATAACAAGATATTTTCAATGCCCCCTAGCGGTCAAGAAGGCTGTTTTCCACTCTTCTCCTTCTCCGATTCAAATTAAGTTATATGCACTCCTGATGTCGAGCTTGGGGTAGATATGAGCATCTCTTAGCTGTTCCAATGCAGATGGAACTAATGGTAGTGGATATCTGTACTTAATTTTGACACGGTTTAGCCCCCAATAATCGATGCAGGGGCGCAGTCCACCATCCTTCTTCTCCACAAAGAAGAATCCAGCAGCCACTGGTGATGTAGAGGGTCGAATATAACCAGATGCAAGAGGCTCTTCTATGTAATTTTCCATGGCTTGGGTCTCAGGACAAGAGAGAGGGTACACTTTGCTCTGGGGACGGGATATGTTAGGCAATAGTTCAATAGCACAGTCCCCGGAACAATGAGGGGAAAGTTGTGTGGCCTTGGATGTGCTGAAAACATCTACAAATTGGTGATAGATAGCTGGGAGAGTCGATCATACTTCAGTTTCGGTGCTTTCAATGTTGGTGGAAAGGCAGGGAAATGACAGCGTTTTTTTTTTTAAGGCAATTGTTAATACAATAAGTTGACCACTGAGTGAGTTCACCGTGGTTCCACAAAATGACAGGATCATGAACAGCCAGCCAAGGATGGCCCAATATAATTTGGTACTTGCATGAAGGGACCACATAAAAGATGATGGTGTCTTTGTGAAATAGTCCAATATGAAGAGACATGGGTGGAGTGGTAGCAGTAATTCCAGAACCAATAGGGCCATTGTCTATCATTGTTATGTTGATTATGTTGGGACACGGGGAGTTGTAGGAATCTTGAGTTTGTCCGTGAGTTCTTGACTGATGATGTTAACCACTGATCCTGAGTCTACTAATGCTGAAATACATTGAATAGCAGTATCAAATTTAATTCTGCACTCCAAAAGAAAATTACGGTGATGGGGAATTTCAATGGTACTCACATGATATTGATGAGCATGGCTCTTCTTGGTCTTGAGAGGACATTGTGGTGATTTTCATCTCCACAATAGTAGTATAGATTCTCCCGATGACGTCCTTCTCTCTCGTTGGAGGAAAGGCTGGAAAAACGCTTGGTAAGGCAGTAAAACTGGCAATACTTCGCAAAGAACAGACATAAACAATGTGCTTATATATGGTGGCTAACAGGAAGTACCACCGAGAAAGTACCCAGTCAATATTCGGGAGAGAGCTCCCTCTGGTGGGCAGATAAATGGTCATTCGCTACATTCATTACAGAATGAATGAATGAATGATTTTTTTTTTTTTCATTTGATGCAAGTGAACAGGACATAATGTAGAAAATGTTCTGATGGTTCAAAGTTCCCATTGATGCATATTGCATCTTCAAAATAATCTATTTATAAACTAATATTTGGACTCATATACATATAGGAGTGCTGTGCATGTTCATACTTTTCAGTTGGCCAAGATTTCTAAAAATCCTTTCTTTTTATTGCTCCTTAGTTATATTTCACATTTTTGAGATACTGAATTTGGGGTTTTCATTAGTTGTCATCAAAATAAAAAAAAATTAAGAAATAAACACTTGAAATATATCAGTCTGTGTGGAATAAATGAATACATTATACAAGTTTCACTTCTTGAATAGAATTAGTGAAATAAATTAACTTTTTGAAGATATTCCTATATGACCAGCACCTGTACGTTATGACAAGCAAATACTCACCATAGTCTAGAGTTTGAAGGTTTTAAAAGCCATACTGTATACATGTTGGTCAAAATAATAAATGTTTTAATTTCTGGTGATTGAAAATGAGTGGGGTGGCTCAGTGGTTAGCACTGTCGCCTCACAGCAAGAAGGTCTCTGGTTCGAGTCCCGGCTGGGTCAGTTGGCATTTCTGTGTGGACTGTGCACGTTCTCACCGGAGTTTCCTCTGGGTGCTCCGGTTTCCCCCACAGTCCAAAGACATGCGGTATAGGTGAATTGAATAAATTAAATGAGCCATAGTGTATGTGTGTTAATGAGTGTGTATGGATGCTTCCCATTACTGGGTTGCAGCTGGAAGGGCATCTGCTGTGTGTGCTGTGTAACATATGCTGGGATAGTTAGCGGTTCATTCTGCTGTGGTGACCCCTGATGAATATAGGGACTAAGCCAAAGGAAAATGAGGGATGTTCCATCAGATATTGAAGTTTTGAATTCAATGCCAAAATACTGTATGTATAAACGTCTAAAAACATGATGTGTTTTCTTGTTTGTATACTCCCAGAATAAAAGAGACAAAAGTTATTTTAACAATGTACACTTTTGCATTTTTAGGGACTAATATGTACATTTTAGATACTAATATATACCTGCACTAAGGGATTTTTAAAAAACAAGTGAGACCCCATGCGTTTCACCTAAAACACACTTGCAACCAATCAGTAGTGACCCAAAGGGGCATGTCTAGTAATTATAACACAGATTTATACAGCAGATATTTCCTATTTCAAATATCACTTATTTTTCGGGTTATGGGTATGTTTGCTTCTGTGCTTTCAAATAGTGTTACAACATTATTTGGCAAAAATAATATTTTCTGCACATTTAAGGTATTAAAATAAACTCTTCAAGTAAAAATGTGTACATTTTAAAAAGGTACTTTTATTTCTGAGATTATAGGACTAGATTCGTAAGTATCTCATCCAAGGCCTTTTTGTTTTGTTTTGCACAGATTTGTTGTAGGCTATGAATAACTGGTTTTGCTGTTGTGATATGGAACTGTAATCAGAACTACTTTAGCTGTGCTATTTATCTTAAAAAATATGAATATTCATCAGTCAATCAGAATCAATCATTTTTGGGGCATATTTTGGTCCAGATAACAAATGTTTTTCCTTTCTGGTGATTGAAAAAAAAAATTGAAATGGTCCACCAACTGTTGCATTTTTTAACTCTTCTGAATGTAAAACATTAATATTGTTTTGTCAGAACCAAAAATTAATATGCATCTCTTTAAATATGGCACATTTTTAAATTAATATTATTATTTTATTTGGAACAATATAAAATAAAGTTTGGAGAAATATTCATTTACACTCATCTTTAATTATTCTTCCTTAAAATTCAAAAACACAAACTTGCTCAAAACCCTTATGCGGAACATTCCAAACCAATCATTTGTGAGGTTCTTTTCCAAATAAGATGTTGGTGTGGAAGGCAGCAGCTGACAGCTGGGCAGCTCTACTGAGGTATTGGAACAGAGCCCTTGTGTGAGAGCTGCGTGTGTTGAGAGACTTGTAAGCTTCTCTGATTAAAGAGAGGCTGGATGTCATTCTACCCGGCAGACCTATGGGACAGACGCCAATGAAAGCTCGTCCCTAGGGGTGTTGAAACAGAGATAGCAGTCGGGAACTGACACGAAGTGCGTGGTGGTAGAAGGGCTTCTCTGAAGGACAGAGGTCGGAGTTGTGCAGAATTGTGATAAACATCCTGGCAGACTCGGTTTAAGGTGGGAATTGTTCGTGACTGAGAGACAGACTGCAGTGTTACAGCACTTTTATTTTTCTTATTTATATCGACTGTTTGAACGCACTTAAAACATATATTTACATGTTCATCTAAATATCGCTCAGTGAACAGAGTCTGGATTTTCATTATAAGTAGGCTATAACCTATTGCTGCACAAGTATTTCCATTTAGTGCTGGTGAAATCTCTTTTTTGTTGCATGTGAATGTGTGCAAAAAGTTTCTGCTGCAGTTCACTTAATGGCCACCGGTGTCACTATGACAAGCATTTCCCATTACAGTTGACATGAAAGGGACAGCTCATTGGTTAGCAATGTCACCCCACAGCAAGAAGGTCACTGGTTTGTGTCCTGGCTGGACAAGTTGGCATTTCTGTGTGGAGTTTGCATGTTTTCCCAGTGTTCGTGTGGGTTTCCTCCAGGTGCTCCGGTTCCCCCCAGAGTGAATGGAATAAGTGTATGAGTGTCTGTGTGTGTGTGTGAATGTGAGAGTATGGGTGTTTCCCAGTACTGGGTAGTGGCTGGAATGGCATCCGCTGCTTAAAACATATGCCGGAATAATTGGCGATTCATTCCGCTGTGGCGACCTCTGATAAATCAGACACTAAGCCAAAGGAAAATGAATGAATGAATGAATGATTGAATGAGTTGGCATGAAATCAACATTTACTCTTCATTATTTTCCTAATTTTACACGTATATAGTAGTGCTTGTTATAAATTATGTATCTGTGCACTTCATTCATTCATTTTCTTTTCGGCTTAGTCCCTTTATTAATCAGGGGTCGCCACAGCAGAATGAACCACCAACTTATCCAGCATATGTTTTACGCAGCGGATGCCCTTCCAGCTGCAACCCATCACTGGGAAACACCCATACACTCTAATTTACACACGTACACTACCGACAATTTAGCTTACCCAATTCACCTATAGCTCATGTCTTTGGACTTGTGGTGGGAAACCAGAGCGCTCGGAGGAAACCCACACGAACACGGGGAGAACATACAAACTCCACACAGAATTGCCAACTGATTCAGCCAAGGCTCAAACTAGTGACCTTCTTGCTGTGAGGCGATAGAGCTACCCAGTGTGCCACCGCGCCGCCATGTGCACTTCATTAATTTGTAAAAATTAATTTGCCCCCATAATCTTTAATTAAATACCATAACCTTCTCTCCCCCTTCAAAATGACTTTTCTGATTTCTGGTCACATGGAATGCCTTTAGGGTGGGGCTATCAGTGCATATCTCATTTCTGCCCTCTCATTTAGTAATGATCACCTTCCAATGATCCAACGGTTATATCCAACGGACATAATCAAGCCCCAGCCTACATTTGTTTTTCATTTTAGCACCATTTCAGTTGGCTGTATGTAACAATATGTGAAGCAATGACAATCTTAACTTCCATTTCATACCAACTTTAAAGGAATAGTTCAGCCAAAAATGTACGTTTCCTCACCATTTACTCACACTGAAGTGATTCTAAAATTAAATTAATTTCTCTCTTCTGTTTAGCACAAAACAAGTTATTCTGAAGAATGTTGAAAAAAAGCACCCATTGACATCCATATTAGGAACAATTTGTTTTTCTCCAAAATTCTTCAGTATATCTTTGTGTTCAACAACAACAACAACAACAAAAATATTTGAAACAATGGAGGATGAGTACAAAATGACAGAATGTTCCTTTTTCTGTGAATGTTCCTATTTTAATTTTATTTCAAATGTTGTAAAAATTATTTAAAAATAATTATATATGTAATCATATTTGTATAGGTTATTTTTAGGTAACATAAAAATTATAAACAGAAATGCAACTAGTAGAATTATTTTATGGCTGCAAATAAAAATAAAACCTTCCTCTTTTAACAATAAACAAACGGGAGCCAAACTCTAATGGTAGGGGAACGTTACATTGCAGATACAACTCACTCTGGTCAGGTCATTTTAATCAGTGAACCGTAAAGTGCAGAATTGCTCTGACCGGGTCATTTGAATCAGTGAATAGTCAAGTTTACAACATTGGAAAAGACATAAATATTGAAACAGAAATGTGACTGAACATTAACCTCTATTTGCTTATAGCTCATGCACTATTATAATGGATTTAAATGTAATAATGTGCAAACAAAAATGTGACAGGGAATCCTAATAAACTAAATTTGATCATTCATTTTCTTTTGGCTTAGTCCCTTTATTCATCAGGGGTCACCACAGCGGAATGAACTGCCAACTTATATCCTTATACTGTATGTTATACACAGCAGATGCCCTTCCAGCTGCAACCCAGTACTGGGAAACACCCATACACACACATACACTATGGCCAATTTAGTTTATTCAATTCACATATTGCGCATGTGTTTGGACTGTGGGGGAAACCGGAGCACCCGGAGGAAACCCACATGAACACTGGGAGAACATGCAAACTCCGCACAGAAATGCCAACTGGCCCAGCCGGGAGTCGAACCAGCGACCTTCTTGCTGTGAAGCAACAGTGCTAACCACTGGGCCACCGTGTCACCCCAATATATGATCATCGAAAACAAAATGAATAAAATCTGTTTATGTGTATTGCCTCTAGTGTATATTTCAGTGGTAAAGGCACATGTAGTTTGATGTATTAATAAACAAACAAAAAAGCTGCTACAGGCAAGATTTTCCAATGAGACTTGGAGCCAAGTTTTTAATGTATGTACTTTACACATTAAGTGACTTTTAAAAATAAATCTGCCTTGAGAAATACTAACAGGAGTAAAACCTGTCACAACAAAGCCCTTAATTGAAAGCTTTCAAATGGAGCACTTAGTGAAAACAGAATTAGCTGATATATTACAGCATAAAGTGCTCTCCTCAAAACATTGCATCTTTCGCACATAAAAAATGCATATGATTTATTTTGACTGACACCGTTAAAGAGGAAATAAGATCTGTGATTCTCTGAAATTGCAGCACAAAAGTGCTTAGAGGCAGGTATACAGCTTTCCATAAGAAAAAAAAAGACACAGCCTTATCAGGTTTGAAACAGCCTAGACATTTTTATCTTTCTACTTGTGACAGATAGATACCCTGTATCACACGTCTATGGACATTTTATTTATTTATTTATTTTTTTAAACCAGCTTGAGGATCAAGCTTAATAATGTTATGGTGTAGGCATTAGCTCTGATAGAAGTCAGAAAGGTTTCTTCACACAGCTTTTTGTCATTTAATCTCTGAGTTGGAATCCATTTAAGATGTTTGTTGTCACATCTGCCAAGTAGAATCTTGTTAAAGCGAGCGATCAGCCTTGCACATATTTGACCCTGACAGAAAATGGAGTGCGTGTAATATCCTCAGCTTGAGTGTTACTCTACAGAATTAAATGTCAATGGATTCAAAGCACATTCTTACTTAGTATATTCCAGACGAGATCAGTTTATGTGTAGCACTTTGCATTTACATGCATCATAAATGCAAGATTGTGATATCCACTTGGGATCACTGCTGTGAATGCAAACAGTACAGCATGAAACTAGCATCGCCAAGGTCATTGGTTCTGTATTTGCCAGGGAATACAGATGATGAAATGTAGCTATATCTTGAATGAAATGTGAGTCTGCTAAAGCCTGGACTGTAAATGTAAAAGCACCAAGACACATCAATGATTCAGTCTGACTGCCTGCTGGTAAACACTGAATGATTGGATCACAACATATTTAAGCAATTTCATATTGTGAATCATATATTGTGTTTAGTATGCATTTTTTAGGCTGTTAAAAATAATTCTATACCTTTATGTAAATTATGTAACATTAAGCATGGGATAATTTACAATGGGGTGTTGAATTATTTAAATGTATTGTGTGTTGTGGTGATATGGACACAACACAAAGTGGATAAATATAGGTCTAATAATTAAATGAACCAAAGATTGCAACACCTAAATACGTTTGTCAAGATTTGTCCTCATAGTGCTCCTGGACTAGTTTTACACACCTCTCATCCTAGACCTTTTGTATTGTTGGAGAATTATTCCATGGTCTGTTGACATTCTTGATTCTGATTGGCAGGAAGGTGTGTAATAAAGCTGTTTAATTCACAAGTAGTTCCGGTAAGTTTGATCACAGTTTAAAATATATGCGCTTCCCTCAAACATTAGAATTATCCATAGTAACTCAGTAACACCGGAGTGTTCATTTATCTGTGGGATCTGGAAAACACAGACATGTGCTTTACTAGGGAGCTGATGGGGATCAATCAACTCACAAATATTCTCAAAAATATTTGCCAAGAGGTAGCTAACACCTGTTACTATGAGCGATTAGATATGTGATCTCTTTCTCATGCGCTCTCTCTGCGTGGGAGAGATCTAGTGGAGCGATCTAATGTGTTGTAACTGACAAAATTTGGTCAAAGATTACTGCACAACAGTACTATTAAATTGTCAATAACTTGACAAATTACTACAGAATAAGTGTGGGGTAATTTACAGCTTTCCTTACTCATTTGGCATCAGGATACGGAGGATATTTCAGCTGCTTGAGTTATGCATTTATGGGAAAAAAAAAATCTCTACCTATCAGCTAATCAAAATCAAGCATTCAACACCATCATATCACAATTTTAAGTAATTCTATGTTACATAAATATTTAAGATATGTTTTACAAACTAGTGGCGCACATAAAATACTTTAATTATAATTCAGCCTACATATACAGCTACAGGCCATTTTAATTTAAAATGGCCTTAAATTAAAATTTAAGTTCAGCTCCGTGTTAATGCAAATATCTAATTAGTCAAACACATGGCAGGAATATGTCACATGGATGAATTTAGGCATGCATACAGGGTCGAAATGATCTTCTGAATTTCAAACTGAGCATCAAAATGGAAAAGAAATTAGATGTAAGTGGCTTTAAATGTGGTATGGTTGTTGGTGTCAAACTTTTCAGAAATCTACTGTGCCTTTCAAGCACAACCATATCAACGGTTTACAGAGAATGATCTGTAAAAAGAGAAAACATTTAGTAAGTTATTAAAACAAGCAGTGGTTATTAAAAACTATTGTTAGCGAATGTAGCAACCTTTTTTTTTACAACATTTATTTGAAAAGCATGACTGTAAAACATGAACAACTTTATGAATGTAACAAAAATCGATGCCTGTTTGGAGTAAAAATTCTAATTAAAGCCTTTTTTTTTTTCTTTTTTTTTAATGTGTGGGTCTCCTTACCTGCTTTGGCAGCTATATTTCTACTGGTGTATTCAGGGGAATATCTCATACCCCTTCATTTGTTGTGTGGTCTCAAAAAAAAACTGTTTGAAGGACTGTCTAGCACTTTCCCCTATCCTTACACCTGCAACCAAAAAAGAATTAAGATAATCCTGGAAGTGGAAGGACTACAATTGGGATTGAACCTAAGTAAGACTGATTGTCTATTTGCAGCAAGTGAGGTGGGGCTGAGAGCCGTGGGAGAAGAACAAGATTGGTAGTGTAAGTGACAATGTTCGCCACAGCACTCTTGAGTCCAAAAGAGGAGCTCCGGATGGATTAAAGGAGGAGGGATGGCAGTGAAAGACGAGAGAGGATCAGGCCTAGGACATTTTATGTTGAACTTTTGGTTTCTCTTTGTGCATCTATGAGGTGTTGCTTATTTCATTATTAAAGTACACTGAATGTTTACCATTTCCCACCTCCTTCTTTACTTAAAATGGAGATTAACCTCGTTACACTCTTATTTAACTGTTAGTTGAGGAAACTAGTACTAGGATAGCTCATCCAAAAATGGAAATTCTGTTATTAATAAATTACCCTCATGTTGTTTTCAATCTGGGGAGACTTTCATTCATCTTTGCAACACAAATTAAGATATTTTTGCTGAAATCTGAGAGCTCCCTCATCCTCCATCAACAGCAACCTTGTCAAAACATTCCATGTGACATCAGTGGATATTCTCCCCAGATTGAACACAACAAGAACGAAA
>CAIGQW010053986.1:1414876-1442627 GCA_903798125.1 Danio choprae | reverse complement strand
CTCTTTTATCAGGGGTCGCCACAGCGGAATGAACCGCCAACTATTCCAGACTGGATGTCTAATGTCTTTAGACTGAGAGGAAACCCACCCATATAGGACATGCTTGTTCACCTACATATATCTTCTCATCAGGCAGTATACTACAGTATAGTATGATGTGGCAGACCTGCCAGTGTGGCATCAGCGTCACCATGGGAATAACTTTCTCACCACAATCAGCACTCCTCATGTGCCAATAAGGGACAGCTGCTGCTCGCTGGAAGAGGAGTATTTAAGAGATGCTGTCGTGGGAGTCGGCAAGCACGATGACAGCAGGAACTACGCTGAGTCCTCTACCACTGGGCACCCTGACCGGCACTTCACTTCGCAATATCACCAGACCCTTGGACACCGAATTCACCGCCCTGCACATCCCAGCGCACTTTTCCTTTGCTCCACTTCCTAATAAATAGCCCTACGGGAATTTAAACTGTGTCTCTGTGTCTGTGTGATCTCTCACCTGCGAGAATATGTTATATACAACATATAAGAGTCAGCAGCACAGCACACAAGTGCAGTATTGATCGTAGTAAAGTCTCACCCTGATCTGAAATTGAAGAAGTTGGCAAACAAAGTTGTTTTTACAGTTTTTATTTTATAGGGTTTTTTTTTGTGTGTGTGCACAAAAGTGTTCTTGGAGCTTTATATGATTACAGTTGAACCACAAAAGCCACATGGAATGTTTTGACAATGATTTTAGTTCCTTTTCTTTGCAGTGAAGTTCTCAAGACTGTCTATGGAGGATGAGGGAGCTCTGAGATTTCATCTAAAACATCTTAATTTGTGTTCCAAAGACCAACAAAGGACTCAGGGGATTGATATGAGGGTAAGTAATTAATAATATAATTTTCCTTTTTGAGTGAACAAACCCTTTAAGACCAAGCCTTAACTTATGATTATGAGTCTGGTTATTAACTTAACTTATGAGTCTGGTCACTGATCTCAATCCAATAGAGCACTGTTGAGATGTGCAGGAATGGGGGATTCACATAAGGTATGTGCAGAAAACAAATCTGCATGATTGTATCATGTCAATATTGACCAAAGTCTCTGAGAAATGTTTCCAGAACCTTGTTGAATCAATGTCACAATGAGGTAAAGCAGTTCTGAAAGCTAGCAAGCTGAATTTTTCCCGAAAATCTATTTGCAGATAAGCAGTATTTACATTTGAATTGCATTTTGATGACAGACTGACGCATTATATTGACGCTATCTGACTTTTTTATTGTCTTTATAATCCCCTGTCCCGTTCTTACCTCTGGTGTTTCTGAGGTTATTTCCCCGAAGACTTCCATTACCTTAAATTTGACTTGCCTGATATCATTGCATGCTGGGAGTTCCCTCAGATTGTTGTGTGATATCTGGTGAGTGATGGAAGCAGATGTATTGAGGGTGAGTCAGTCCCTCGCTCGGGTCTCCATAAAATTAATGAACTATGTCTGAATAACGATCCTGTCTTCCTCAGTCCTACCTCTTATAATTGACATCTAAACTGCTACCACACTGGTGCAATTTTTCAGCTCCACCTCTGAGACTCGGTGTGGTTAGTGTCGGATTATTATGTTTTTAACCATTGCATTACTTACAATAGACTGTTATGTTGATTGTCTTCAGGGAATGAACAAAATCAGAGATCTGAAATCATATTTGTCATTTTAATTTGAAGTGTAACCAAAATGGGACATCTTGTGTAACTGTACAGTCTGGTGATCTTGAATTTGCAAAGATGATAATAGCATGTCAAAATCTTAGTGTTTTATTGAGAAGTGTAATAGACTACAAGTAGGGTCGGCGCGTACATATAAGCAAACTTATACAGCTGCCTATGGGGGCAACACAAATGGGGCAGCAAGATGGAGAAACCTTTCATTTATCATCTTTATTATAATTATTTCTGGACATTAGTAGTAGTAGACATTTGAAGTGAGAAGCACTCTTTAAAACTTGTTTTCTATTGGCAGTGAGTGTTTTGCATGCACCTTGCGATCTCTCACACACACACACACACACACACACACACACACACACACACACACACACACACACACACACACAGACACAGTATATCTATATATTGAGGTATATATATATCATGGCTCATGGGAGTCATACACAATATTAATTATTTTTCCACTGCACCATGACTTTATATTCTATACTGTACATTATTTTGTTAAGTGACAAGACTTTTGTCTAAGCAAAGTCAGACCTTACTGGCCTAATTAAATAATTAAAAATCAAGGCATGATCATATTTTATTTAGGTAAATTAAGCATAATCTAGAGGCCTTTGCCTTTCATATAAGCCACCTCTGATACCAAATGATCAACTAGAAGTCAAGTTATTATTTATTGTTCCTAAAACTTGGATAGGTGACTAGACTTTTGTCAGGTAGTGTACTGTATTTGTGCACGCAGGTCTGTGACTGGCTATACTGGCTAAACATGCAAACACGAGTACAGACTAGACTATGTGCTCTGTTTTTTTTGGAACCAGGACTGTTTTTGAACTTCTCAAAAAAGAACAAATGTAGTTCTGGAATTACTTTTGTGATGGTTGTAGTTTGCTATTGGTCAATTTCATGTAACTGGGAATGTGCCTAAATGTTGAAAAAGAAAAGGCTACAAGCATTAAACTCATAAGGACATTTGGTATTTAAAATAATGTGATGGCTTTTATGTATGGATTTATACATTTTATCATAAAAAAGACCTTATAATCTCATAAGACAGTTCTCAGGCAAAGAGAAATATTTGAAAGAAACTGTGTTAAATGTTTAATGGAAGTGAAAGCCTCTCAGTATATGAATTTCTGACTCATCATTTATGTCAACCCTTGTCTAAAGAAGACCACCAAAATCAATAACTCTCAAATCCTTTATCTCTGCAATTCAATTCCGAAGCCACCCTCTTTTAAAGCAGTGCTCCCTTTATTTAAAACATATACTGATCTATTTAAGCATTAAATTAAATCATATTGAGTTTACAAAACTAAGCATGCAGATAGACAACTGCTTTTATAGCACACCACCAGTAAGTAACATTGTGGAAGGTATGCCTTTAGGGAGCCCAGCAGTAGATGTAGACTGGAGTGGGGATGATAAATGGGCAGTGGAGAATAATGGATGAGCAATCAGCAAAGTACCAGAATAAAGAGATTGGCCTGTGGCACACATCAGTCGGTACTAAAGGAAGAGTGCAAACATGCATAAGACAGCGAGTTGAAATGATGCATTCATTCTTTTCTTTTTTTTCATAGTACTCATCTAGACCGACGACAGCTGATCCATTTGCACCGAGGTGACTTTTCTTTGAAAAGAAAATGTTTGTTTTTGAGAGAATGGAGTTATTTTAGCACGCAGCCTCTAGGTGAAACTGGAGGTTGTTTCAAAATGTGCACTTCAAATGCTGTGTCAGATTACATGTTGAAATGCCAGGCAAATTGTCTTGTCGTAAGCTAATTGGCTCCCTTTGTAAAAGCGAAAGTTGGAGTTTTCACACTCTTTTACCACTGCAGTCCAAAAGTATATGAGAACTAACGCTTGCTTCCGTGCATGCATATGGCATCATAAATCTCTGTTATGTCTGTGGTGACACATCGCAGCTATTGCAAATATCGGTGATTACTTTGAGGTCACGACAATGAGCTATTCAAAATCCAAGTGAACAGCCTGAGCCCAAAGGCTTTTAATCTAATTGCTTTCACTCTCTTCCATCCTTTTTACCACAATTAATGACAGTGCCTCAATGCAAAACATGCTTATAAAGCTAATTAGTTATTACGTTTTTTACGTCAAGAACACTAAACGGAAATGCATTTACATACAGAAAAGTGCATTAATATATTAATGTACAACACTGTGGCATTTTGATGTACAGCCTTAAGATTTTTGCTCAGCAGGTGGTGATTAATAAAAACACACAGAGCCTAAAATAACAATACGCAGATCTCGTATCATACAGTTTAACGGAATAAATTAGATGTCAACTTAGTGGGTGGTGTTACAAGAAAGACAGCTTTGCTGTGGAGGATCAAAGTCATTTTTCCCCCTTCTCAGATTCAATGTCACGAGCAGCTTTATGTGATTGCCCTAAAGGTGAATTGTATGCATTAATAAACTTGTATTGGCTTTGAATGACATACTAGATACATTTCTTAAAAATACTTAAATTCTCAATAATAAAAAGCTACAGTATACAATCCTAATATTTTTTTTCTGTGGTCCAAATAAGTTATGATAATAGACTAAGGCAGAAAATATGTTATTGTTGCTGCCATATGTTTTTTATCTTCATGTTTAATCTGTTAGAATATCATTATCTGTATGTTATTCAGCTGCACCAATAATTGTGTCATTAATTTTATAACAGATTCATTAATATTTTTCTTGATCTCAACTACAGTGGTACAAACCGAATTTATCATTAAAATGTCATTAAAATGTCTTTTACTGAGAAATTTTAATCACAAATTAATTGTTCCACTGCAAAAAGTGATCAGAAAAAAATGTTCATGACTATAATGGCCTTATGACAATCATGGTTATGTCAGATTTCTGACAAGTTGCCTTGGTAATGTCAATGACATCTCAAACAATGTTATATTTGCTTTAAGCAAATGACATAAATGAGCAAAAGACATGTTATGTTTTCATAATACATAAATTATCCTTCATATTCTTGACGTGTCAAGTCATGATTATAAAGTTCTTATGACAGACAAATGAACACCCCTTCAAGTAAACTTTTACCCCACTTAAAGAGTGGGAGGTCTTGGATGCAGTTTTCTGGCAAGTGTGTTTGGGCTAAACTTTGCATGACATTGAAGCCCTGCAAGCAGGATTTGACTCCTCTGCCCTACGGACTCTAGTGGTCAGCAATATGTGCCAAATAAAAGTCTCAGGCAGCGAGGTTTTGCTGAGGATTAACAGTGTGTGACACTTGCCCCTCATAATCCAGCCCTGGTCAAGGTTATCTCAGAAAAAAAATCCTCTATTAATTAATTACCCTGCAATGTGTCGGACCAAATTTGGGACAGTGAAGGAAAATGTGTGGATCCCAGAATTCCTCCCCATGCAAGCCCATACGTATCAATGGTCAATTTACCAGTTTAACCACTAGTATTAACCCACCCTATTTACCTGCACTTGGCATCCTATGTGCGCTTCATGAGGCCAGCAAGTATTCTGCAGTTTCACTGAACATCTGCCAACTGGAGGATGGCAAGTAAACATTGGAGCTATTTGACTGCTCCTGGTGGGACTGGATTTGATCCAAGAAATATGCAAATCATGCAGCAGAAACGACATTGAAGTGGCTTTGCAGGCTTGGTAAATATATCTCAACTTAATCTGATACTCTTTGCTACAGAGATCGACTGACTGGATGAGAATAATATTGATGCAGGTTATGGGTAAAGAATGTTTGATATTAGAAAATAATTAAGGTTACAATAATGTAAACTTCTTGGTCCAAGGTCCCAAGAGGCAAACCATTCATTCATTCATTAATTAATTAATTCATTTTCCTTTAGTTTAGTCCCTTATTTATCAGGGGTCGCCACAGAGGAATGAACCGCCAACTATTCCAGCATATGTTTTACACAGCGGATACCCGTCCAGCAACAACCCAGTTCTGGGAAACACCTATACACCCTCATTCACACACTCCGGCCAATTTAGTTTATTCAATTCATCTATAGCATGTCTTTAGACTGTGGGGGAAACCGGAGTACCCAGAGGAAACCCATGCAAACACAGGGAGAACATGCAAACTCCACACAGAAATTTCGACTGGTCCAGCTGGGACTTGAACCAGTAACCTTCTTGCTGTGAGGCAACAGTGCTAACCACTGAGCCACCATGCTGCCAGAGGCAAATCAGTCTGACACTTATTATTATACTTATAAGTATTTGTGGATGCTTTATTTTATCACTAAACCTACCTCAAAAACGTGCCCATGCATATAATGAGTTCCAGCATGTTTTTATTATTATTGTTTTTTTATAATATATATTATGTATCTACCATGCAGTTTTTTAATGTAGCTATATGGTGGTTTACTGGGTTTGAGACACACTGGTAGCCATTGTCATCATTTTGACCATTCACATTATACTGTACTAGATAAAATTTTTGTCACATACTATAATCTTGATTTACTTTACCACCCCTAAATGAGCATACCTCACTTTGTCCTGCAAGCAGGAGAGCAACATTTTGCTATATTTTTCATGCAGTGAAAATGTTGTTTTTAAAAGTTTGAAAGGCATGTCTGAAGTAAAGTTGTTATTAAATCTTTTTTTAGTAGAAAGTTGGTAAGAAACAGAGGCTTGCATATTCAAAGGGCACATGAAAAAACTAGAAGAGATTGATCACATTGATCAGCTTGTGATCAATTTGAACGTTATGGCCTTGTGTAATATACAGAAATTTAAGACAAGACATACAAAGGGGTATATAGTGTAATTTGTATTTTAATTACAAAATCAAACAACATTCAAAAGTGTCCCCTTTTTTAGTTCTAATGTTAATGTGATAATTTTAAATATTGAAAGTAATAATTGCTATGAAAATTACTGTTTCCACTAATCACAAGGTAGAAGCTGTGAATAACAATCTGTGGCCAACAGACACTAAGTGCTCTGATGCCACTCAAAATCAACAAGTTCTGCTTAAAATGGATCCCTAACAGCTGTAGCAAAATAAGCTCTAGTCTTAAATACATAGTCAAATAGCAACTTCATGTTTATATAAACTGAAGTTAGAGTCTCTCAAATTATTTAAAAGACTCACCTTGAGTCTGGGGTTTTGAATCCACAATCTTCACCTTCTAAAAGCAGGTTTCAGACATCAAAAAATAGAGATTCAGTCAACCATAGACAGAGCTACCAACTTGTCACTAGAGACTTTCTGGCCAGTTTCTGATTGTTCAACCAATTGGCCTTCAGTTGAGTATCTTTTATACTGACAGCATGTTTTCCTGGCAATGAGGGAAGTAACTTTGTCAATCACTACTTGGATGCTGGTATGCTGCCTAGGGAGAAGCCATTATTGCACAGTTCAGGCCAGCTGTGAAATTTGGACCCGGACAGGTTTACACAAATTATATATTTATTCGTGAAATATCTAGTTTGCACATGCCAGGGCCAATATCTCTGATTTAGAGATGCGAAGGTGGACGCAAATAATAATAATAGGCAAGCAGTACCTCTTCAGAAAGGGATGCCAATGATTTGCAAGCCAACTATCACTTCATAACTTTCAGACCCAAAAATAACTTGGCAATTTTTCCCTAAAAAGTCCTGAGCAGTAAGTTTTCTAGTAGTCTTCTGGCAAATGTGGACTGCAGTTTCTCACATTTATTATTTTTATTGCTGCATTGGTACCACTTTATATTAAGTGGGCTCAATTACCATGTACTTACATTTAAAATAAGCATTTGGCGCAATGCACTTATATAAATGTTTTTACATTGTACTTATATGTTGACCCATCCCTTACCTCCTTTACAATATGTCTAAACTACATGTTATGCAATGCATGCAATAAAAGGTATCTATTCCATGTTAAAAATTAGTATTTGTCCATTCATGACAGCAATTTCTGTTTTAGAAACATTGCGGCTGAATAACAGCAAAGACTACTATGGCAATGATCATCTAAGTTGCTGATTATGTTTTTTATTCAGTGTTAAATGCTACTAATGTGAGTTTGAATACTATTTTACGTGGCATTCACATTCATACTGAAAGCAACAGCAAATAGATCACCTCAGATTATGAAAATAAAAAAGCAAACGTATCATTTGGATATTAAGTGACTCAGTACAAACCAACAAATTAGTCACTCAGCATGCACTTTTCATAGTTTTAAAGAGGTTTAATATGTACACCATTAATTCAATTTAAAACCATTTAGTTGGGGTGCAGTGCACTATTCTGTGTTTCTGTTGTGAATCTTCTGGTGCTGACAGAAAAATTGCTTTTCGCTGGAATCTTGTCACGTCATCTGTTGTAAGGACAAGCTGCAACCCTTAAACCTACCCATGCCATCAAACCTGTCCCTAAACTTACCAATATCTCACCACAATAGCACCACAAGTATTGTGCAATACAATACATATTGTACAATACAATATATACACAACAAGAACATTGTACTTAGTTTTGTTGTAAGTACCTAGTAGTTTAGGCCACTTATTAGTGAAGTTTTATCTATACTAATTTCGAGAGGGGCATTTGATATGATTGATTGCGGGTGGTCTCTCATCTGCAATCATCGATAAACCAATCAGATTAATCCAAACCTACAATAAATAGCCCATTTTTACCTTATCTTCATTTTTGAAGAATCCTTTCATCCACCTCATCTGCCCTATTTCCTCCTTTACCGGGGGGAGCTCTCGAGACCTACCTTATCTCGGACCCCCTTTCATGCTAAATGACTTGGTGGGAACCCTGGGCTCAACTATGTCTGAGCTCAGGGTTCTCTCCCTGGACAGCATGCCAAACCTGCAATTAGTATCAAGCAATATCTAAGTGTTAACTCGAATTATTATTTGATGATTGTCATCTACTCAAAGGCTTGTTTGGAGTTTGTAGATGATGACTTGGGTTATATTTTACATTAGCACCTTGAATTCGGCACACCAAATTATATATAGCATAATTATTGCATAATATGGTGTTCTGTTTTTATGCCACTATTTATCACCTCAGATCGGAAGCTAGTTTTAAGGTGAAACCTTAGTGGCTGTAGTGAATGTGGAAACACATAGATCAAGTTGTTGTTCTGTTTTGTTTACGCATGGTGCTGCTGACCTCTTAACATAGAAAAAGAGCAAATTTCTAAAGGAAATGAGGCTGCAATTGACATCAGAGTTGTTTTTATTCATTAATCTCCTGAATAAGATGTCAGCGCTCCTTTTGTGCTCACAGCTAATGGCCATTCAGTGTCTTGCCCTCCTTGTGACTTTGTCATGCTGGTGTCTGTGGTGCAGAAGCATAATTATCAAGGGAGCCCAAATAATGCTGACATACGCACATGGGGGGCTTGTTCTCAAGGTCTCAAGCCTCAGCATCCTGCCCTCATTTTAGTCATGCTGTCGGGGGCATAAAGGGTGATCCAAGCTGTTCTAATCCATTTTGGCAAGACACAGCTATGGGTTTGTCACATATGAGGAATAAGTGGCATTGTATGGAAAACTTCTAATGAACATAATTAATGGATACATTATATTGGTTTAACGGGGAAGAGCTAATGATGTGCCTAATAATGGCTATAGTCAGACAATCAATTTGTGGTTCTGAAGAAAGTGTTTTATGCTGCTGCCGAGTAATAAAGTATTTGAGCTTTGCTGCTCATTGACTCTGCATTGTAAATACAACTAGCAAACAGATTATCCATGCTTTTTAGTGCATGTTTAGTAATGTGTATCAAGTTGATTTTTAGTAAAGGTATGATGTCAGTTATGTGGCGGCATGGTGGCTCAGTGGTTAGCACTGATGCCACACAGCAAGAAAGTTGCTGGTTTGAGCCCCGGCTGGGTCAGTTGGCATTTTTGTGTAGAGTTTGCATGTTCTCCCCATGTTGGCGTGGGTTTCCTCTGGGTGCTCCTGTTTCCCCCACAGTTCAAAGACGTGGTGAAGGCAAATTGAATAAACTAAATTGGCCATAGTATGTGTGTGAATGTGAGAGTGTATGGATGTTCCCCAGTGCTGGGTTGCGGCAGGAAGGGCATCCGCTGCATAAGACATATGCTGGATAAGTTGGCGGTTCATTCCACTGTGGCGACCCTTGATAATTAAAGGACTAAGCCGAAGCAAAATGAATGAATGATGTCAGTTCCCATTAAGTTTACAGAAGTATCCTAGCAGAATAACACACATCCTTACATGGATAAGATGGGTGAACAAAGCTGTTTTTTACAGTTTGTTTGTTGATTTGCACTTCGAATGGTTACTTTTGTAACTTTGTATGATTGCAGTTGAAACACTAAAGTCACATTGAATGTTTAAACAATATTTTGGTTTCTTTTCTGGCTTTTGATTGTCCTTTGAATGGGGCTTTGAATCTAATCATCTAAAATATCTTTATTTTTATTCTTAGTCTTAGGTGATTGAACCGATATGAGGGTAAGTAATTGATAACATAATTCCTGGGTGAACTAATCCTTAATCTACAACAATATCAGATAGGATTGTCAGGTAAAAGCTAATCCGTGTTTTTAAATGTGTGCATTGTCAGTAGATTAACCAGCAGATCCTTGTATTCCAATTTGTTGCTTTTCTGTTTAGTTAATCTCACCTTTACAGTGGGGCCACATAAAAAAGGCAACCTAAGCTCATTCTGATTATGAACCTAATATACATTTCTGGAGAGTGCCAAATACATCCCAGGAGTAATAATTTTTTTGCAGTTTTCATTTTTTGCGAATCATCCAGAGGCAGCTGTGTACGCTTTTTGAGATCTCAAATTTATTTTATGAGTGCCATTTGTGCCTGCTTTTCTTGCATAAATCCACCAGAGGCCACTGTCGACTGACTGACTGACTGACCGGCCGATCGACCGGCCGATCGACTAACCCACCCTCCTCCTTCCCTAAATCCAATCGATAGTGTTTTCAAAAGCAATCAAGAAAAAGAAAAGCCCTCGTGGCAGCCTGATTTTTACCACATTTTCAGATTTTACCACATTCTCACCCTAATATTTACTTGTTTATTTTTATTTTTTGGCTTTTGGTTTTGTCTTACCTGCTATCTGGAACTGTTCTTTGCTGAACTCGTACCCTGTCATGACGGTCAACTCCGCTCTGCATCTCAAATCCTCCGACATGTGGCAAGCCACTGGACAAACTGGTAACAGCGAGAAAGCCGTCCACACGGAGGTAAGCAGTCAGCTGGTAAGTGCGAAAAGGAATGGCATCATACTGCCCCGTATCGTTTGTTTTAAAGACTAAATGCAGCCATACATTCCTCTGGCTACATAATTCGCGATCTCCAGAAATGTATATAGGTCTACGTTTTCAGAATGAGCCTATGTTGAAAAAAGGTCTATTGACAATTGCATTGTTTCCATAAAATGTATGCAGATATATTCATATTAGATATATTTTATATGTAAAAAATGTGAAAAAAATAAATGAATAAAATAAAACCTATGAGACAGTGACGGGTCTGGCTGTTCAAATCAGATTTCAAATAACATTTTGCAACACACAATGCAGCAATTATATCAAAAAGGGTGATGAAAATGCTTGACGTGATTACAGCATGTATCAGTTTTTTTCTTATGGGATGTAAAATTTCTGCACCACAACTCGACAGGTCACTTGTTTGGGCAGTGAGATGATGCTGCTCTATTTTTTTTTTTAAATGTATCTGTTTTCAAAGCCTTGTCACATACATTGGATACGCCCACGTTGCTACCAGAGATAAGTTGGTTATGTCTGGACACACAAATCTGATCACTTGCAGACAGTCCATCTAAAAAATCTGATTTGAGAAAAAAATTATTTGCCTGCAGTCTCAACATAGCTCAAGACCTGAAATAGATGGGTCAGATAATGGACACAACACAAAACTGGTGTGCCTCCAGGAACAGGGTTGGCCTTTTGTTGACAGCAAAGCAATATACGAAGCATGGCCCACAAAGAAGTCACTTTCAAACCAAGCACTTTCGTTTGGACATGAGAGTACATTTGCACGATCGTCTTGAACATACCAAGTTTTATATCTAAAGGACGTCTACCAGAACAAAACTTTTGACAGCTTGGCTAAAACAAGCAGAGATGGAAAAAGTACACACATGCTTTACTCGTTTAACATGACTCTGGTAAAAGTTGAAGTACTGACTACACTGTTGTACTCAAGTAAAAGTAAAGTATGGCCTTAAAAATGTACTTAAGTAAAAAGCATCATTACTACTACATGTTAGTTTCACACTGTAACAAGACCTTGATACATTGATATATTTATACAAAATAATTAGCATTTCTAATTTTGCTGTAAAAATGTTGTTGCTTATTCTTTGTAGGAAAATAGCCAAGCAGCATCACTCTGCAGTATTGCCCACCAATGCTGCTCAAAAAGTTGCCCCGTGTATCATCATCTTGACACAAACTCACCGTGTTCAGGATGTAGTTTTTCTGCTGTTGGATCAAGAACAACAGCTTCCATGTATGTTCCGACAGTCTAAAAATAAATTATGTAGGGCTATATCTTCATAAATAATACATGTCTTAAGTTTAACACTTAATTTTGTCCAAAACATATTGTAATGTTTTTTTTTTCTTTTGCTAAAGTAATCCAAAAATCGAATGTATAGTCAAATATTTTAAGGTCTCATGATTTCAGTGTTTGATTGTTGAGTTTTGTAGATATTTTATTTCATGGACAATGTCATTTATGCTGTTAATACATAAACAGAAGCGAAACCTTCAAAAATCTTTTTTTTTTTTTTTTTTAAAGTGATAAATTCCTGATCCTTTGCAAAATAATTTTATTCATAAAACCCTCAGTATAATTACTTTCAATGTTCAAAACATTTGTTAAATTTAAATTAAAACAACTGGGTACATTCATTCATTCATTTTCTTTTCGACTTAGTCTCTTTATTAATCTGGGGTCGCCACAGCGGAATGAACCGCCAACTTATCCAACATATTACTTATATTCAACATATATACTTATCCATGCAGCGGATGCCCTTCCAGCTGCAACCCATCACTGGGAAACATCCATATACTCATTCACACACTTACACTACGGACAATTTAGCTTACCCAATTCACCTATACCACATGTTTTTGGACTGTGGGGGAAATCGGAGCACCTGGAGGAAACCCACGCCAACACGTGGAGAACATGCAAACTCCACACTGGGTACATGCTAAAACAGTAAATAAATTCTGTATTAGAAATAGGAACTCATTAGATAAATGAAATAAATTTCAATGCATATAGGGTTTTTAATTACTTTAGTACTAACTGTACAATTTTTGACAAAAAGCACATTGTTAAAGGGTTGTTTTTTATGGTACAGAAAATTGCACAAGCTTTAATTGTGGTATTATATTGAAAGACCAGATAAAGCCTGTACAGTACACTGGGGTCAAAAGTGGACAAAAGAATGCCAGATTTGAACAGGAATGTGTCCCTTTTGTGTATCCCTGTGATCCGATCGACCCAAACGCATCTTTCATGCTGCTCTGAATACACTGGGAAGCTAATAGTCATATTTGCATCACTGACTCTCTTATCCACCCTTGCTTTCTCATTGTAAGCTTCAGAAACGAACCTACGCACTGTGTGTGGTAGCTGAAAAAGCCATTTTAAAAAAGCCATAAAAAATGACTTATTAAAATATAAAGGCAATGACAATAAATAATATAGATCGTGCCATCAAACATGTTAAAATGAAAGGAGTAGAAAGTACAGGGTTTTTTCTTTTATTATAATTTAAAAAAAAATAATGAGTTAATGTAAAAAGTTGTTAAATAAATAGTGCTACTCATAGCTGTAACGCCATAGTGGCGGATGGTGACAGAACGAGAAGGAGAAACATTACAAAACGGAATTTATTGAACACTTACGGGGAACAGATACTGGATGCGGGAAGACAGGACGAGACAACCACACGAACCAAAATACCGGACAACAATGGACACAGACGAAAGGGTATAAATGGATGAAGGATTGATTACACTGATGACACAGAAGGGATGAACACAGGTGGAACAGATTAACAATGACGGTGGCGGGAGGAAGACAAAGGCACATGACAACAACAAACGATGACACGGACGAACACTGACAATAGCTACTCATAATAATTTCATTAAATTTTTTTTGCGAATGTCGTATGTGACCTTGTGATATTACTCTAAATATCAATACTGCTGGTTCACAATAACTCTTTTGCCTGATCCAGATGTTGTATTTGGCAAAGCTTTTTATTATTATTATTATTATTATTATTATTATTATTATTATTATTATTATTATTCATTCATTCATTTTCATTTCGGCTTAGTCCCTTTATTAATCTGGGGTCGCCACAGCGGAATGAACCGCCAACTTATCCAGCATATGTTTTACACAGCGGATGCCCTTCCAGCTGCAACCCATCTCAGGCAAACATCCATACACACCCATTCACACTCATACACTAGGGACAATTTAGCTTACCCAATTCACCTATACCGTATGTCTTTGGACTTGTGGGGGAAACCGGAGCACCCGGAGGAAACCCACGCCAAGACGGGGAGAACATGCAAACTCCACACAGAAATGCCAACTGACCCAGCCGAGGCTCGAACCAGCGACCTTCTTGTTGTGAGGCGAACGTGCTATCCACTGCGCCACCGTGAGGCCCATTATTATTATTATTAATAATAATAATAATAATTAATTGCTCACATTCATGTGTTGATGAAAAACATTTTGGGAAAAGACATGGGGAAAAGGTATGGAGCCAGATCAGTCTAAAAAATAATACATTTAGAAAACAAAATTTATACACAATTCACATTTACAAAATTGTATCCCTAAATTCAAACACAATTCATAAATGCACAAATCCAATTCATTTGGGGAAATATTTATGAATTTGTGAATTGTGCTGGTCATGTATGAGATTTCCTTTTGCAAATGTATTATTTTTGAGACTGAACTGGCTCCATAAATATGGGGCAAAGTTAGAATCTTACCCTGCGGTACATTATTGCTCCTGGATGTTGATCAAAATGAATGTAACATGAAGATTAATACGCTTTCATTGTCATCTGCAAACCATTACTTCCAGATTAATCTTTTTGTATACCATTTTTTAAATTGTACAATTTTTTAAATATTCCTCCAAGACATATAAGTCTCAAATGAATACTCATTAATGAGACATAGCTCTTGTGTTCACAATTTATCCCAACATCATAGGACAAGGCATTTACATTGACACCTGTCATTTTAAGCCATTTCTTTGTTTGTCCAAGTTAGCAACAGTTTAAGAGGCTCAACCTCAACCTACCGACAGGTCAATTGCAATTGTTGAATAATAAAATCAAAGTAAATCCCACACCTTTTTTCTTCACTGAGGCATGGCAAGATCTTTTTAAAATGTCATTTTTGAAATTACCTTTCGGGATTGCGGTAAGTCATCAACTGTCAGCCGCATCTGACAACAATCTAATGACAGCAGACTGTGAGTTATGCCTCTGGGATCTTATTGCGTCTTTGCCAAGAGATGGGTCCATAAGAAAACTTGATTTGCTTGATTTACACTATATTTCAGAATGATGAAATGTCTTGTCAGAGCCAGCTCTAAAACATCGCAGGGCACAGTGTGAAGTCAAATACCGCACAAATTATCCACATCCTGACTGACATTGTGCTGTTCCTTTATGTATGCATTCATCCGGCTGCAGTGTTTAACCTTCCTTACAATGTTGCACGTCCTGATGTAGGTCACTGTCCCATCTCTAGGACACAATTTTATACATGGCATATATTCAGCCATTTATATCACATCAGTGTTTCTTTGCACAGACAGACTATCAACCTGTGCATTTCCCATAATTCCGACAGCTGTTTGTATGATTTGTTATTGTTAGAAACAACACCCCTGTTTTCTACTGTCGCGTACAGTTGCTATTCTTCGAAAACTCTTGACATCTGCCCTAACCCTTCTTGACGCATACATGTTGCAAATGGCAGATTGGTTTATTTGTTCATTCAGATCACCAGTCTGAATGATTCACTAACAAAACCAAATGGAAGCTGGTTTTCGCCATGAATGAAAGCATTAGAAAGGCAATCAAGCATTTTATCAGTTCTGACTGCAAGTTTATATCTGAATTCCAACTTTTTTCTTTAGCTCATATCTTTCAATTCTAAGTTAAAACCTACCATACACAGCAAAAATGCTTTTCTTACACATTTTTGTCTTGATTCTACTCTAAATGTCTAAAAATCCTTAAATGAGACAATTTACAAGCAATTAAAAATTTATTAACAAGAAAAAAATAAAAAGAAATGTTTTAAAAAGAAAAAATGTATAAATAAAGTGAGTTTTTCCTTAGAGGGGTGATCCAGAGTGCATTTTTAAGGCTTGGCTGTGTCTATAAGATGCAAAGTAATGTGTGCTCATGCTTCATGTAGAAGATCACATTATTTTTTTATATATCTTACTTTGATTATATACAGCTACTCAGCCAACATAAAAACGACTGTCATATTTCCTAGTTCCTCTGAAAGGCCCGCCCTCAAGAGGCTCTGATTGGTCAGCTAACATAATGTGCTGTGATTCACGGATCAGTTCGATGTCACCAGGAAATGCGTCACGCTCCTACAAGCACCTGTTTTTGCACTGTGTAAACAGTCAGTCAGAGTAGCTGTTAGCCATATCAGTTTGTACCCGAATCAGACAGAAAATGACACAGCTGAACCTCACGCCTGCTCTCTAAAATGAAATCTGACAAGTGTCTTTCACATATATTCGGAATAAGCTTGTCTAAGTAATATGAAACATTCACATAGTTTGTTATTTGAGATGTAGAACGCAGGAAAAGCAGCTGCTTTTGTTCTCTTTTTTAGAAGATAGACTGCACACGCTGCTGAAGATTGTGGCTGTTTACAAGGATTTGACAGATAAATATAAATTTGTAGCTAAATTGTTAACGGTGCCAAACAGCATTTCCCGTTGTTTACATCCTTGTTTAAGTCCTCGCTACAACATACCGTTAATGCTAGAAACTATGCATGTAATAGATCAATTTTAACAAATAAAAATACTTACAGGTTGTGGCTTACAATCCATAGCTTCTGCTATTATGGTTGGAGGAGTTCAGCACTGAACTAGGAGAGATTCTGAAAGGTGTCCTTTGTCAAATGCTAGCTATATATATATATATATTGTGTCATGTCCTTTGGAAGCCCAAATACAGAAACAGAACAATCGCTGTGGAAATAGCAGCGTTTGGAATGCATTTTACCTTTCTATGCCACATTACAGCATTACAGTGCCCTTTGCTGTGCGGGGTGTATGCGCGTAACCTGAAGCGTTTGTGATCTCACTAGCCTGGATGTATTTTTTTGTTGTCTCTCTTTGCATTAAACTTTGAGCATATTACATTCAGAGATGCTGTTTTTGTTCGCACGGCTACATTACTCATGAACTAAAGTTTAAAATATGATACCGTAGTGAACCACCCCTTTAAAACAAACAAAATAATCTGCCAATATGGTAAGCGAAATAATCGTAATAATTTTGCTTACCTGATTGGATTTTTATTTGCATTTCACAATCCTGACTTTTTTTTTCAGAATACTGAAGCTAACATCAGTTTATATTTATCAGTTTACAATAAAGGTTACAAATTAATTGCGATCATCATTTGAGAAAATAAAATGCTAAAAGAGTTCTATAGAACGACAAGGATGAAATGACAAAATGTGATGTGTACAACCCAGGCTCATTCTGATAGCAAACCGCTATATACATTTCTGAAGAGCACCAAATACGTCCCAGGGGGTACTTTTTTTTTTTTTTTTTTTTTTAAAGGCCGCTGTGTATGCTTTTTGAGATCTCAAATTTCTCTCACAAGAAAATTGAGAAGCAAAATTTCTCTCATTCACGCCTGCTATTCTCGCGTAAATCTACCAGAGGCTGCTGTCGTCTGACTGACTGACAGATCATCTAACCCACCCTCCTCCTTCCCTAAACCAAACCAATTGTTTTTAAAAGCACAGATTGACCCTCCCACCCACTTGCCTAAACTTGACAGTTTTAAAAAGCAATCCAGAAAAAGAAAAGCCCTCATCTGATTTTTACCACATTTTCAGATTTTACCACATTCTCACCCTGTTATTTACTGGTTTATTTTATTTTTTGGCTTCTGTTTTTGTCTTACCTGATTCCTGAAACTGTTCTTCACTGGACTTGTGGTCAACTCCTCTCTGCATCTCAAGTCTGCTAAAAGTACATGACGAGCTACTGGACAAACGTAATAGCGGGAAAGGTGTCCATAAGGAGATAAGCAGTCAGCTGGCAAGCGCAAAAAGAAACGGCGTCATAGTGCCCCATAGCATTGGTTTTAAAGACAAAATGCAGCCATACGTACTTCTAGCTACATAATTCGCGATCTCCAGAAATGTATATAGGGCTACATTTTCAGAATGAGCCTATGTTGGATGTGTACCATATTGTTTGTCTGTCCCTTTCATCATCAAATTATTATTGCTTTTTTTCCTCCAGTCTACCAGTAGTTAGACACACCATTTCCATCTATTGTATTAGTTTAATGTATGCAGTCAAGAGCCTCCTTATGGGTAACTATTCAGGAATACCAAATATGTTATTATAACAATAACCATCATTCTCTTGAGCCAGTCAAGCTGATGCACAGTTGCCAGATCCTCCAGAACACGAGCCACTTGACTGGTTTTGACATTTAACTCCTAACCCACGGACAGATCTCTCCAGAGGATTCTTTGACATGACTGTCTCATAACAAGCCCATACACATTGAGTCCCTGCATACATGGGTTAAGAATCTGAGCCAGGAATCATTATGGCAGCTGAGCATTGTTTAAAATCCAATTACAATTCAGCAACGTTTCAGTGGCTCTTATTAGAATTGTGATGACCTTGGCTGTCTCTGGAGAAAGACAAGGGCAGACTGAAGCTCCCTGTGAACTTTCAAAAAAATGCTTTGCTTCTGAATAATTCAGGGGTCAAACAAATACATGAAGCAGAACCGTCAAATAAAGACCCAGTGTTAGTTTATCATTATGTGTGTTAAGGAGTCAGGAGACCTTTTTTGGAAAACATATTTAACACTGGTTGATGGTGTGGAATAGAATGACGTGTACGGAATTTACATTTATAAAATCAATCCATGTTTTTGTTGAGCAATGATTTTACTTTAATAATCCCAGAGGTAAACTAATTTGTCCAAGTGGCACACATCACATCAAATACAATTTAAAATATTCCATAAAATAAACAAATCAAACAATGAAGCAAACTCCAATTAAATTCCTAATTCTGGAAGCTATGTTTGTTAGTCTTATAGCTTACAGCTGCAATAATGCTCCTTTAACCTTCCTGTCGTGTTCGGGTCAAATCTGACTGATTTACAACTTAAAACACTCATAAATATTGTGTTTTACATCCGATTGCCTCAAGGCCTTATGATATCCTCCACACTGTGCACTTGAACATATAAAAGTGATGATCACCTCTTTCATTGAATTTTGAGTGTTTTAATAAACCTTGTTTCACCTGTGGTGTTTTCGGTCAAATGTGACCGCCATAGGAAATGAATGGGTATGCAGACTATATTCATCCATTAGACAGAAACATCCCCATACACACCATCCCAACTCACTCACTCACTCACTCACTCACTCACTCACTCACACATTTCAGCCTGAACAATGTCTTTTGCAGGTACACATCTCTTTTCTTCGCTTATGTACCAATCCTCCAGCCTGATCTCACAAGGAAACGTAACTTTTTTAAGTTTTGTCAGTTCAGTGGCTAATTTGTACAAGTTCAGTCGTATGAAAATGTATGATTTTTAAAGGAAGAAAGAAACCGGAACACCTGGCGGAAACCCACACAAACACGGGGAGAACATGCAAACTCCACACAGAAATGCCAACTGGCCCAGCCGAGGCTTAAACCAGCAGCCTTCTTGCCGTGAGGTGAAATCGCAACCCACTGCTAATATATAATAAGGACATTTTTGTCCAAAACAAGCACCACAATTTACTGTATAAATACTGTATAAATGTAAATATTAACAAAAAATGTGTCAAACTTGATATTTATTGCCATTCATCTTTATTTGTGGGGCTTGTTGTCCATTGGAATATCCCACTGCACTATCAGAAATGAAGGTACAACAGTTGTCACTAGCCGCGTTTCCACTATGGCTTAGTCCCTTTATTAATCAGGGGTCACCACAGCGAAATGAACCACCAACTTATCCAGCATATGTTTTACGCAGCGGATGCCCTTCCAGTTGCAACCCATCACTGGGAAACACCCATACACTCTCATTCACACACATACACTATGGATAATTTAGCTTGCCCAATTCACTATAGCGGATAGGGGAAACCGGAACACCCGTGGGGAAACCCACACTAACACGGCGAGAACATGCAAACTCCACACAGAAATGCCAACTGACCCAAGCAACCTTCTTGCTGTGAGGCGACAACGCTTCCCACTGTGCAACCGTGCCTTCGGATTTAATTAACAAACAATTTAAATATATTTAAAAAAATAAAGAAATGAAAGAGAAAAGAACTGAAACCAACTCAAATGTTCTTGAATAAAATGTGTTACAGTAATGTACATATGTAGAAACATGTAATGTCCGAAAAAGATAAATAAAGATAGTATGCTTTACTTTAGTAAATGCGGCATAAATTTGTCCCATTTGGCAAATCAAACTGAATACAATCTTACATCAACAACACATGGCAAGCAACGCGTTGATAATAACAAATAATCATATTAGATTACAAACAACCCAACTAGTTGTTCAGCATGTGTGTATCACTCCTATTATGTTTACACAATATTTTTCCTGAGGCGATTTAAACCAAAATACACAATGACACACTATTAAACATATCTACAATGATAAGGAATATGGTTATTTACTGAGTTATTAACACACATCAAAACCACACAAAGAAAGGATGGACTTTAAAGGAATAAACAATTTGAGGAAATCTCCTTTAGTGCACTGGACAAGTTTGAACATGTTCGACACTTATATAATTGTATAATTACATAATCTATCGGCTTAAAGATATCAGCCTAATTTTGATATCAGACCAATAATGAAAACATTAAAAATAGCATTTTTCGGCTGATATCGATATGGCCCCCAATATATTGTGCATCCCTACTTCCCATCACAAACTAGATAACCAATCACAGACTCTGATATTAAGGCTTGCTTGTTTGCCAAATGAATGATTGAATGAGTATATATTAGTATATAGTACGCATTAGTGTTTTTATTACACATTTTCCAAAGACAAATTTAAGCCGTTTTCAAGCACTTTCCAGGTGCACTTTCTAAATCTTCCAGCAGTTTACAAGTGTGACAAATTACGTATTTGCATACATACTTTATCACATTATATCAGATGCAATTTGGTGTAGTATTCTATAGCATAGTGTAGGGGTACCCAAACTCAGTTCTGGAGCGCCGTTGTCCTGCATATTTTAGTAGCTTCCAGGCAGGTGTTGGAAGTTGAAGGAAGTTGAAGCTAAATATGCAGGACACCGAGTTTAGAGACCCCTGGTATAGTGTAATATTTCAAATAATTTTTAGATTACTTTTTACTATTTTAAATGTCATTTACTCTCATCTTAAATGTGTTGTCTTTCATCTTAAATAATATTTATTTTAATAATTACATTTTACATTTACAACAGTTAAATTTTTAAGCATAATAACCTAAATTTAAGCATTTTCAAGGATTTCCAGCACACATACGAACTCTGATGCACAAATGTAAACATTATGCTACCCTACAGACGTATGTGAAATGTAGTCTCAAACACATACGTCACTATGTCACATCTCAACCCAACAACATCTGGGCCCTGGACAATGATAAAAAATGAGTAGGATCCTACACATTCTGAATCTTACTTTTGCCTCTAACATTATGGGACTTTCAAAACACCAACTGACCTTTTTGCAAAGAGTCACAGCCTTCAGGCTGCCTCTAGCATACCTAAATCTAGCATACTTCAAAATCTCTGTATGTTGTACTATCCAAGGTTATTCACTAGGATAAAATGTCCAAAATTGGTCCAAAATAAAATCAATTGGTAACTTTTGGCGGCTCCACTCAAAATGTAAGACCATATGGTGAACTACCTGTAGATTGGTGTTCTGTAGACTTATAACCCAACAATTAAAAACCTGGGCAATGATACCACTTTTTAGAAGGAAGAGTTTGCAATAAGTCATTGCATTTTTCTCTTGAATCTCTCACATTGACTATTTTCTTGGGGACTATATGGTGCTGTAAGAGTTTTAACAATGCCATATATTTTACACAGCTCCTGGATAATTCTGTTGTGAAACCATCAACAGTCTTCTGCTCTGAGATAACCCATTAAACTTTGAACAATCTTTCAAATATCCATTGCTGGAGCACAACACTGACACGTCTTGCACCAGTATTTAATAAACTTGTACATATATGTACAGTATCACCACCTGGTGAAACTTCTCAAATCATTATTAGGCTTGAAACGTATTGTAGAAGTTATCATACGCCTTAATTAACCTTTGTCGCTGACAAACTAGCTAAATCCTTCCTGAAGGCTTGAAACTCCTCTCATTTGGGGACCTTTGACAATACAAATATACACTCACCAATTACCATATATATATATATCTTGCAACTCCCAGAAGAAGGACAGTGCAGCTGCATTACTATTGGATTTACCTGGCTTAAACCCTTTCTTCCAAATCAAAGTCTGCAAGCTTTCCAACCAAGTTCGGCCATCTGGTAGTGATTCAATTGGTTTTCATCAGTGTAAATAATGCACTTAAGTCCCAACAGCTATTCTCTAAACATGTTGGCTGCAGCTCATTTGAGATCCGGGATTCCAATCAGAATCAACTGTTCCAAGACAGTTTGGTTAAACTGTCATTCTGCATATTTTTCTCAGTTGGCCATAGACCTCAGGTTGCGAAATCAATAGTTTTGGTCCTGTGATAAAACTGCTTCTAATCCTGTATGGCATGCATCTACTATCAAAATAAAAGGTCTTCTAAAGTCAGCACATGCCAGGAAAGGGACATTTTCACTTTCATTTTTCTTTCCTTATTTATTTTTTCATTTTTGGAATGCATGTTTGCAATGTTTTGTCTAGCTTCTTTACAGACATATTTAACAACTTGCCTTTCTGATTACTAACTTTTTAACTTTTGGATTTCAGTCAATTCAAGTGGCCTGCAACCCTAGAACCCCCCTTGAAAATGCCTGTAATAACTGGTGAATCCTAAAAATGCTCCTATACATTGTCCAGTCATCTCCATCTTGCCACAGTTGCCAACTTATCAGGATCCCACACCTGCAGCAGAGACAACATGACAAAAATAATGAATACCAAATAATAAATAACTTCAGGAGGAAAGAAACAACATTTGCTGATGTAATCATGAGAATATGTCTAAAATTATATAAAACTAGCTCCAAATTCAGTAGGTTTTAATAATAATAACCATATAATAACATGAACTGAAAACTGATCATCAACACAATTGCTTTAATTGCTCTTGTAATTGTTTGGTGCATTGTTCAGTCTGAATGGCATACTGTTGAACTCAAACATAACAAAAAGACCTTTCCTTTTCTGCTATTGGGTCTTGATTATAGCCTCTGGCCAAATTGAGTGTTAAGATCTACTTTGCACTAGCCAATGCATACTAAGATTCTTATATCCTTGGAAAAGGAGATTACTCACTCACTTTACTTTGGCTTAGTCCCTGTTAATCAGAGGTCGCCACAGCGGAATGAACTGCCAATTTCTCTGACATATGTTTTTTTAATCAGCGGATGCCCTTCCTGCCACAACATAGCACTGATGAATGCCTAAGCATAGCAGTGCATTCATGAACCCCCAGCAACTCACTGAGGCATTGGCCAAAATGTTTATATCAAACAATCCTGGGTTAAGCATCCCCCTTGAAGCAGCTTCAACTGGGATTTTAACTGTTAGAACTTGTTCTTGGAATAATTTGTCCCATCACTTACATGAAATATTAAAATTATGCTTAAAATATTCAGCATATGGGATTAGATTTCTAAACCATCTGCAGCCAACAACTCTCTTTATGGGCCTTTTCATTTAATGATTTAAAGTAGCTATGAAAGGACAATTTTGCAATAGCATTCACAGTGAAAACCGTATCCAAAAGACAAGGAACAATGACTCTTCCCATCTGAACAGTAACTGTTGAGCACAGACAAAATGCAAAACATAAGGAAACACTGGGATAGATGCATTTAAGCCTTTACCACACATTTCTGTTTGCTCGCTCATTACATCAGAGGGTACTAGTTTAAAGGTTCTTCAGCCAGAATGTCACAAACATTAACTGACCTAGAACAAGCACTAGTTCCACAAGGCAGTTGACAGTATCTGACAATGTGACCAAACTTACAGCACAAGGATCTTCCAGTTATTTGGTCCAGGAAAAATATACAGGCTTAAACTTAGTAATCTGTCTGTTTTTGGTGATTTTAAAGCATAACTTTAATTTAAATCAGGTCAGTTGTTTAAAGTTAATGTTTCCATCAATCCGTCAATCTGGGCTTCTCTAATTTAAGTTTTAATATGCAATGGTTGTAACACCAGTAAAACTGTCCCTATATCTCCATCCTCAACCCACCTAATTGCTTCATCTATTTAGTTGGGAGTAAAAAAAACAAACAAACTATTAATTTAACATTTTTAACATGCTCAACAAAATGGTCTTGTAATTAGCATCAGGAACACGTCTTGGAATACCTATACGTCTCAAACTACCTCCAGTAATAACATTAGGGAATGGCAGGATTCCATCAGAGACTCTCCCTCCTACTGGGTTGTCTAGCAGTATGATATAAGAATAAATTAATTAACTGTACAAAAATCCTGCTTACTATTATACGTCTTTTTTATATTAAAAATGAATGAAACATGTAATTATATGTGTTCTGGTTTTCCCCTCTTAGCAGCAGAATGAAGTGTCTTTTAAAATGTATATTAATAACAGAAAAGCTCTGATTGGGGGATTTAAACTAGTAAGGTAAAGGCTTATACAGCATTCTGTAATAATTTTTGTTCTCTTGTCAATTCTATTGCATTTCGACATAGTCAGAGATATGGTTCAATGGCCCTACAAAGGAAACTTGTCGCAAAACTTTTTTAAAAATTTTTTTATTACAATTTAACTCTACTGCATATGTTTGAGGAAAAAACTCAAACATATGCAGTAGAGTCACTTCCACTGGATCAGCCAGTCATCCAGTCATTGCTCATGAATCCTGATAAGAGAAGCCTTACCATAGAATGTTTTTGTGGAATCTACAGCTGACTCCTATGCACTATACATATACTATAGTTAAACATGAAATATGATTTGTTTGGGGTCAAACTGATCAATTTTACTCTAATTAATTTATTATTTGTTTTAGAGCAAACAATTGTGGCTAAACTTTCATATATATATTGTAATTTCAATAACTGTATTTGTGGTTTCCTTTGAATTGCTTAATAACATTTATAACAGCTGTTGCTTTTTATTAAAGTATATAGTATCTGGAAATGGCATGGTTTACTTCATGGTTATATTTTTCTGACATTAGATTGTGATGAGACTATATTTAAGTATGAGAAAGCAGCAAACACTTTACACTGAATTGATCAATTTAAGGTTGAAAACAAAGACTTTAGTTTGACCTTAGTTTGTATAAACAAAGCAACCTAAAATTGCATTACCCAACACTGTCACATGATTATTCTACTAGAAACTCTGTACTACAGTATATAGACAAGACTGGCTGTTGTGTTGATTTCATAGCTGCTTAAATGTTGATCAAAAGTGTTCTATATTACACCGTTTTCTAATAAAAACGAAGTTGTCCATTCTTCTTATTAACTCACAGTGCATAAACTAATGTTAACAAGCTCAAATTTGTAGTTTAATAATGCATTGGTACATATTGAACTATGATTAATAAATGCTGCACAAATGTTTATTGAATACATTAACATTAACTAATGCAATCTTATTTTAAAGTGTGAGCCAATAATCTTGTACACTACCTGACAAAAGTGTTGTCGTTGATCCCAGTTGTACGAGCAACTAATAGTAACTTCTACATGATAATTTGGAAAAGTGGCAGAAGATAGATTTTTCAGATGAATCATCTGTTGAACTGCATCCCAATCATCACAAATACTGCATGGACCCAAGATTCTCACAGAAATCAGTCAAGTTTGGTGAAGCAAAAATCATGGTTTGGGGTTACATTCAGTATAGGGACGTGCGAGAGATCTGCAGAGTGGATGGCAACATCAACAGCCTGAGGTATCAAGACATTTGTGCTGCCCATTACATTACAAACCACAGAAGAGGACAAATTCTTCAGCAGGATAGCACTCCTTCTCATACTTCAGTGTCCATGTCAAAGTTCCTGAAAGCATAGAAGGTCAAGGTGCTCCAAGATTGGCCAGCCCAGTCACCAGACATTAACATTATTGAGCATGTCTGGGGTAAGATGAAGGAGGAGGCATTAAAGATGAATCCAAAGAATCTTGATGAACTCTGAGAGTCTTGCAAGAACACTTTCTTTGCCATTCCAGATTACTTTATTAATACGTTTTTTGCGTCATTGCAGAGATGTATGGATGCAGTCCTACACAATATTATATTATTTTTTCCACTGCACCATGACTTCTATACTATACTTTATTTCTGTTAACTGGCAAGACTTTTGTCTAAGCAAAGTCAAACCTTACTGTCCTAATTAAATAATTAAAAATCATGGCATGATAGAAGTCAAGTTATTATTTGTTGTTCTTAAAACTTGGATAGGCGACAAGTCTTTTGTCAGGTAGTGTATAGACTTAAAGGCAAAACACAACACATCAAATCAAATTAAACACTGGTTTCCTTTACTGAACATACAGCATACTAGTTTCATCAACACTCACATTTGTATGCAGCCTTTTTTGTTTAATTGCATGAATTAAAAATAAATAAATAAATACAGATGTCCTTTAAATATTCACATATTCACTAGGTAATTTAAATCTGAAATCAATGGTGCTGTGGTCACATCCTGCTGAAAGCATTTATATTCATATGCCAATAAATTCAAGTACAAAGATCATCACAGATTTTTTGCCTATCTCATGAAAAAAAGAAGAACTGGCAAAGGTTTCATTACAATCCCGCAGACATCTGGTTGATATTAATCTTGTTTCCAGGGATCAATATGCTCTAAAAGCAGATTGGTTTGTGCTTTAATCACCCTTAATGCTTAAAACCCAATTTTGCTGGTGATGCACGTTTGTATAAAAGCTTCCCTGTTTCTTTTTACTGATTTAAAGGGCTTTTTTCACCAGCTGGGTTGAGTTTGTGTAGAGATGCCTTTTGCTGTATTCAGTGTTGTAAAGGCCAAGCAGTTATTTTAATTAAACATACACAATGTCATGGTCTAATTGCATATAGGGTTATTTATGCTTGGCAAGCAACTGGAATTTGACATTGACTATCAGAACAGGACATTGACAATGGAGGCTGTTTAGTGATTAAATAACACACATGAAAACTGCTTGATATTTCTCAATATTTTTATATTACCCACTTTTTTTTTCCAACCCAGGCTCACGGATATGTACCCAGGTCTACATTTATGGAGATAGCAAAATACATAACTGGTGGTTTGTTTGCTTGCAGTTTTTGTTTTTGGCCGTAATGTATGTGTGTAAATGCGAGAGTGTATGGGTGTTTCCCAGTACTGGGTTGCAGCCGGAAGAGCATCCACTGTGAAAAAGCATTGTTGGATAAGTTGGCGGTTCATTCTGCTGTGGCAACCCCTGATGAATAAAGGGACTAAGCCAAATGAAAATGAATGAATGAACATTATAATACTTTAATCTCACAATATAAG
>CAIGQW010053986.1:1357554-1376072 GCA_903798125.1 Danio choprae | reverse complement strand
GAGAGAGAGTTTTCAAAATAAGATTGAACTTGTGATAATTGAAAAAGGTAAATTGTTTAGAACGGTAAACAATACATACTGTACGTCCATTATATAACCATATTGCAATTAGAATCTAGAATCTAGTATGCAATGCAAACATCCCTTTTACCTGAATGACAGATACTTTATGAAACAATTGAAATATATGTATTGTTAATAAAACCTCATTGTATTTGATGGAATGTTTGTATATAAAGTCCAAAGATGATCTATACAGTTGAATTGGGTGAACTAAATTGGCTGTAGTGAATAAGAGTGAATGGGTGTCTCCCAGTGCTGGGTTGCGGCTAGAAGGGCATCCGCCGCATAAACATATGCCAGAGTAATTGGCAGTGACAACCCCTGATATATCAGAGACAAAGCCGAAGGATAGTGAGTGACTGAGTCAAAAAATACTATATGAGACAAATTTTACTTTTGAATGGGCCAAGAATGAGTCTTGCTCATCATCATTCAAAAAATAATCCTCTATAGGATGTCATGTCATCATTTAGGGCAATTCCACCAAGATTTATATCACATAAGTTGGTAATCTGCTATCTGTTCCTCGCCCTTCATAACAGCTGACCTGTCTGATGGAGATTTCAACAAAGCATAGCATCAGTATGCCATCTAACTGAATTATTTTTCTGTGTATCAGTCATAAAATGAACTTAAAATAAGCAGGTTATCTTGACACTTTTACAGTCTCAGGCTTTTATTTACATTTGAACTTTACTTCAGAATTTGCCTGGGGTATGAATCATTTCTGGCTTGACTGTATATATAATTGCTAATTTGCAGATGTTGTGTCAATACTTGAAATCATATTAGAAAACGATCATATAAAAAATGTATAGAGCTGACAGAGTTTATAAAGAGAAGCGCACATAATGCATATAAAATAAATATTGACTGCACACATATAAACATAGGCTATATTTCTGTGGAGAGATAATACATATTTTTATATACAGTTAAAACATGTATTCCCTTCATTTATGTTTATTAAATTAAATCACAAATTGAATCACAATCTCAATTTCAGTCCGAAAAATTGCAATTAGATATTTCCCCCAAACTGCACAGCCCCTATCGTCAATCTACAGTATTCAATTTTCAATTAAAATGTAGCACTTCCAGTCACTCAGTGTATTAAGAGATCACAGAATGTTAGACTCGGACTCCAAATTTCAGGCGTTAAGTGCTCTAATTGCCCACAGACATACTGGCACAGCAGTGAGGCGCGGCAAATCTGTGTTAATGATGTGTGGGGCTGCTAGATATCCCTCATTTACACATTCAGCCAGGAATCACTCAGCTGAAATATTAGTGGGTCTTGGCCATCCGTCTTTACAGACCACCGGAAGCTGGAATTATGGACTTACCGAGTTCATGTGATCTTCTCTATTAGTAAGACACGTGTAATTGTGTGTGAACCTGGTGCAGTGATATGATGAGGCAAATCTTGAAATCCTTAAAGCTCCCTTCAAATGCCTTAAAAAGTGCAGCTGTGTTTGATGTGATGTAATTTCAAGTGAAACATGAAGGTAAGGTGGAACATTTCAGTAGCCTCACCCCTTTTTTAAAAAATTAGCTAAACACATCTGACTTATGACCAGGCCCACACAGAATTTGCACCCCAGAAATCTCAAAATCAAGCAAAAAATGTCAACAGATTCAGCAGACAGTCGAGCTGGGCATTCTCCCGTTCAATTCAATTCAAGTTTATTTATATAGCGCTTTTTACAAGGTAGATTGTGTCAAAGCAGTTTAACATGTTCTAGTAAAGTCCAGATTTCAGAGATGAAGTTCAGTTTAGTTTAGTTCAGTTCAGTGTGGTTTAAGTTTCACTGCTGAAAGTTCAAACACTGAAGAGCAAATCCACCGAAGCGCAGCTCCACAAGTCCCGATCCGAGCAAGCCAGTGGGAACAGTGGCGAGGAAAAAAACTTTACCAATTGACAAAGTGAAGGGAAAAAAAACCTCGAGAGAAACCAGGCTATGTGAGGCACGATCATTTTTCTTCTGGCCAAACTTCCTGTGTGGAGCTGCAGTCTAGGCGCCGGAGGCTGGAGAAGCTGGATGTCCATCGTGAAAAGCTGCAGGTGTGGTAGGGCACCGGCGGGAGGTCAGGCTGGCCCACAGGATCAAACGTAGACTTGTTTGTCACAGTGGCCTTCCAGGAATCAGTCTCATGCACTCCATTCCTCCATGACCACCACAGCATCAGCTCGGCATACGGCCTGGTCCAGGATACCTTCGGATCATCTCTTCACAGGTCTAGGATCGGATCAATGGCGCTGCATAGTCTGTAGGGGCTTCGGGATGAGTATCCCCAGGTGGAAACAGAGCATTACAGTAATCCAGCTTAGAGGTCATAAAAGTGTGAACTTCCTTTTCTGCATCTGATATTTCTCAGATGAAAGAAGGCGGTTTTTGTGACATGGGAGATATGATTTCCAAAAGTTAAATTGCTGTCTAATATAATGCCCAGATCTTTTACAGTAGAGCTAATGCTAACTTTGTATCCCTCAAATTGCAGGTCGAGTTGTGAGATCTGCTGTGTACAGGATTTAGGCCCAATAAGTAATAATTCTGTTTTGTCTGAGTTTAAGAGGAGAAAATTGTTGGTCATCCAGTCATTCACATCTTTAATACATTCAGTTAGCTTAGACAGTTCAGATGTCTCATCAGGTTTTGTTGAAATATATAATTGGGTATCATCTGCATAGCAGTGAAAGCGGATCCAGTGTCTTCTAATAATGTCTCCCAGGGGTAGCATGTATATCTTAAACAGCAAAGGGCCTAAAACTGATCCTTGAGGCACCCCATACTTTACTGGCCTGGTTTGTGAAAGCTGTCCATTTATATTGACAAACTGGTAACGGTCAGTTAAGTATGACTTAAACCATTGTAGAGCCTGTCCCTGGACACCTGTAGAATTTAAGCGATCTATGAGGATATTGTGGTCGATGGTGTCAAATGCAGCACTAAGATCAAGTAAAACTAATAACGAGATGCAGCCTTGGTCAGCAGCTAAGAGTAGATCGTTGGTTATTTTCACTAATGCGGTTTCTGTACTGTGATGAGGCCTGAAACCTGACTGAAACACTTCAAAAACAGTGTTCATCTGTAGAAAGGAGCATAATTGGGCAGAAACAACTTTTTCTAGTATTTTAGACATAAATGGAAGATTTGAAATAGGCCTATAATTAGCTAAGTTGCTGGGGTCCAGTTGTGGTTTCTTAATAATAGGCTTAATAACAGCTAGCATGAAAGGATTTGGAACATGGCCTAAAGATAAAGAAGAGTTAATAACATTAAGAAGAGGTTCTCCTACTATAGGTAGCAACTCTTTCAGTAATTTTGTTGGAATTGGGTCTAACATACATGTAGTTGGTTTAGAACCATTTATAAGTTTATCTAGCTCTTCCTGTTCTATCATTTTGAAGCACTGTATTGTATTAATTAATTATATTGATTCAGTGGAATGTTTAATGAATCTGAAGTATCATGTGGTGCAGAAAGTTTAACATCTTCTATTTTCTGTCTGAAGCCTTCTGTTTTATCACAGAAAATTCATGAGGTCATCACTACTATTTAACTGTGGGATATTTTGTTCCAAAAGATGACCAATTATTTGTTAATTTACCAATGGTGTTAAATAAGAATCTAGGATTGTTCTGATTATTTTCTATCAGTTTGCAGAGGTGCTTGGCCCTAGCGGATTTTAGAGCACTCCTATAGCTGGACATACTATCTTTGTACGCGATTCTAAAGACCTCTAATTTAGTTTTTTTCCACTTACGTTCCAGGGCACGAGTTGCTGTTTTGAGAGCGTGAGTATGACTATTATACCATGGTGTAGTTTTATTCTCTCTAGCCTTTTTTAATTTAATGGGTGCCACAGTATTTAGTGTGTTAGTAAAGATAGCATCCATACTGCTGGTTACTACATCAAGGTCATTTGCGTTCGCGGGTACATTTAAAAATAGATAAAGTTTAGGTAAGTTATTTGTGAATTCGTCTGTAGTGGATGGGACGATAGTTCTACCAGGACGATATATCTGTGCAGATCTGCTAATTTCAGGTAAACACAGCTTATATAATAAGAGGTAGTGGTCTGTTATATCATCACTTTGTGGTATAATGTCTACATCAATGACCTCAATTCCATGGGACAAAATTAGATCTAATGTATGCTTTAAATGATGGGTTGGACCAACAACGTTTTGCTTTATCCCAAGTGATTGTACTAAATCTGTAATCGCGAGCCCTGATTAACGATCAGACCACGACCAGTGGTCTGACGAGCCACATGCTAATATAAGAATCCTGAAGGAGTTGCTTCATTTAAGCTAATATAGTCATTTTGTTTCAGGCAGGTTTCAGTGAGACAGAGTGCATTAAGATAATTGTCTATTATTATTTTATTTATGATAAGTGCTTTAGGTGCTAGTGACCTGATGTTTTGGAGACCAAGCTTAATAAAATGTCTATTTTCACTTTTTTGCAGTTTTTCTGGTTTGATTCTTAATAGATTTTTTCTAGAGAACATAGTAAGTTTATTTCTTGATCTAATAATACGAGGAACAGACACAGTCTCTATGGGGTTAGCCAGGTATACTGTGATAGATACTGTGATATCTATTAATACTGTGATTTAAGTGTGACGAGCAATAGTCTATTTGGCTAAAATGTGAATTTTCACTTACTAGTCAGACAGAACGAAGCATCCTGGAGATGTTGTCCGACAGGAGTTCAGCTCCAGCTCTGCTGGGGTGATGACCATCAGGACGGAAAAGCCTAGGACGCTCCAAGAAAAGATTCCAGTTATTGGCAAAGAGCAATTTCTGTTCTTTACATCATGTTAAAAGCCATTCATTGAGAGCAAAAAGTCTACTGAACCTTTCATTTCCTCGGCGGTAAGTAGGAAGCGGTCCAGATACGATGATCTGCATGGCGGGCGAGGTGCGTCGAACCGTCTCGATCAGGCTCCTGAATTTCCTCTTCAGGAACTCAGTCTGCTGAAGCCCAGTGTCGTTCGTCCCCACGTGGAGAACGACAGCTCCGATGCTCTTGCCAGCGCTCAGAATAGTGGGTACCCTAGCAGAAACATCCTTAAGCACCGTGAAAGCAGTGAGTGCGTACATTGTTAACTTTAGTGGAAGCAGCGCGGACGTGGCGAACGATGGAGTCACCGATGACTGCCACATCGCGACTCGTCTAGCAGAGGGGGGCGAAGCGGTTCTCCGTGGTCATCTTGAATACAGGAGGAGGAGACGTTTTGCCCCGAGACCTGGTATTCACCTCACGCGGCTTACATATTCCTGAGCGTTCTCTGGTCCGGTTCTCCTAGAGCGGTGAGTAACTGAGCAAGTTTCCTAAAAGAGCAACACGGTCGTGTAGCACGTCTTTTTAAAGACGTTGTTCCGACTGTGCGTTTCTGGATCCGGTGGTTTCCTGTCCACGGATGATGAGCACAAGCACTGTTGCTGCATGTCTGGGGGTTCATCATGTTAATGCGGTGCTTGCGGACAGCGCATGCCATCACTGCAATGGCATGTCAGTTGCGCAGCTAAGATCGTGGCTCGCTCTTGCAAAAGGGCGAACCACCCATGTTGTCCCCGCAAGTAGCGGTTGGCACTCTGGCAGATCTGAGAGATACAGTGGGGGTCAATCCGCCGCCCTTGGGCTTAAGGACCTCCCATTCCTCAGCGCTTCATCCAAGCTTCAAGTGAGAGAAGCGCTCCATCCTCTGTGATATCGCCCTCTCACTCGTTGACACCGAGGACTAGATGTCCATCGCTAAATTGGAGGGTGGGCAGTAATTTTCTGATGACAATTCGGACCCTTCTCCTCCTTCAGGGGTGGTAAGCGAGACTCCGGATATGGAATCTGATATGAGGGCAGTGCTAACCTGGGCTGCTTTGGCAGTGAGGCTGGAGATGGCTTGTCTCCCAGCTCCGCTGCCGGACCAATTAGACGCGTATGATGTGAAGGATAAAAAGGGGAAACCCTCTAAGCCTCCCATCCTCTTCTTCCCGGAGGTGCACAGTAAGTTCACGCAGCGCTGAGGGCACCTTTTTCTGCCCGGTCTGTGTGCACTCTGCCCTCACCTTCCTCGATGAAGGAGCAGCCAGGGGTACGAGGCGAATCCCCAGGTCGAGCGTGCTAGAGCGGTCAATCTTGCCCTTGTGGTGCCCCTTCCTGGCGTGGTTAGCCTCAGCTCCCATCCAAAGCATGTAGGTTCTCTGCGTCCCTCGGGGCCAGAGCCTACACTGCTGCGAGCCAGGCTGCTTCCGTTTTGCTTGCTATGGCTGGCGTACATGTTGGCTCAGCAGCACGAGGAGATTCCAACCTAGGCTTAATGTATGCACTGCAACCAACGTTGCTCTGAAAACAGCAGGTGGGGTGCGAGTGCCCTGGGAAGGATGGTGACCACACTAGTGGTCCAGGAACACCACCTCTGGCTAAACCTGGCAGATATGTGTGACGTTGACCAAGTTCGCTTTCTTAACACACCCATATACCAGGCTGGCCTGTTCGGCGAATTCACCAAGGTGAAAGAGCAGTCAAGTGCGATTGGTGGGCTTTAAAAAAACGCTCTCCCTGTCGAACCATCCACTTTGGCTGCTCCTCACCGAGGGCGCTCGTCTGTGGTTCCAAAATCTACTCCGCCACCCTGTCCATTCCACTGGTTAAGCATCCCACAGACGATCACCGCCCCCCACACCTCACGGTGCCGCTAAGTATGGTACAGACTTGGCTCATTTGGACAATCAGACTAAGATATGCAGATTCAGTTCGCTAAACGGCCCCCCAGGTTTACGGGCGTGTATTACACCAAGGCCAGCCCTGTGTCAGCCCCTGTCTTGCAGAAGGACTTTGCTGTACCCCTGGCGAAGCACGCAATCGAGCCGGTCCCTCCAGCCGAGATGAGGTATGGACATTTTAGTCTGTACTTCAACGTAACGTAAAAGAGCAGTGGGTTAAGACAAATCCTATTTCTGCGTGTTTTGACCCGCTGCCTTATAAGCAGCCGCTCAGAATGCTCATGCAGAAGCACATCCCCCGGTTCTTCCATCCTCAGGATTGGTCTGCAGCGAAAGACCTGAAGGACACGTATGTTCATGTCTGCACTTTCCCACGCAGTTTTTGTGGTTTGCGTGCGAGGTTCGAGCATGGTAGTACAAAGTCCTCCCTTCCGGGCTCTCTGGGATTAATTGGTTGTGCACAGGGACTGGGTGCTGGAGTTTATTGCGCCTCTCTGGCTCAACCGGACCCTCCCTGGCATATCCCTTTGAACAAGCACCTTTTTCTCTGGGACAGGCACCATCTGGCACCCGCGCCCAGATCTCTGGAACCTCATGTGTTGTCCTACTGATTTGGTGGTTAACACCATCACTCAAACTAGAGCACCCTCTACGAGGCATGCCTACGCCCTGAAGTGGAGTCTATTCGCTGTGTGGTGTACTTTTCTGCGAGAGGGACCCCGGACATGCCAGATCAGTGTGATGATATCCTCCTTCAGCTGGTTGGAGCTAAGGCTGTCCTTAGGACAGCATCATGCTGGGAAAGCATCGCCTCATCATCCAGTTCCCAGAGGTGAGAGACGCTGGATATTTAAATTAATCCTGTCCCCCTGTCATACCCGCTTGGAGATATCTCTTAGGTGAGGTCTGCTCGACCACTCGGCTCAGTGTCTTTTGGACAGAGATTTCTGTCCAGGTCAATGGAGGAGTCAGGTGCCTGGCCCATTACGTTGTTGGCATGCCCGCTCGGTCAGCCCGCGTTCTGGGTATAGGTGCCTGCTAGATCCCATATGCTTCACTCAGCCACGGTATAGTTCCCCCCTCTCCAGGCGGGCCTGTGTCTTTCCTCCCCGCTAACCATCCGTCATATGTGTTCTCCTCCTTCTCAGGGTTAGACCATATGTCTTCTTACCAAAAGGTCTTCCCAATTGGGCAGCAGGTGGCCTCCGCAGCGTCCTCCCCATTCGGGACTGGCACGCTTTCCCAACGTACTGTCGTATTTTAAAATTCCTAGAATTAACTAGGTGTATATGTTACGACTCCCCCCAAAAAATATAAATAACCCTTTAAACGCTTTACAGGTAAGTGAGGTAAGTAAGGCCCAGGGGACATGTTGGAGCGCTGTGTCTCTGGTGATGATGGTGCTCTCACGCTGCAGCCTGGCAAACCTCTCACCAGCGACGAGGTTCAATCACTGTGGTGTTTTCCATACATTTCCTCAAAGTGGATGTTTTTCCACATAGCATTGAAGTTCCCCACCCGCTGGGGAACAAAAGGGTTGCTATGTAACCCTCGTTCCCTGAGGGGGGAACGGAAATGCTATGTTTCTTCACCACAGCAGTTAAGCCTTAGCTGAAAGCAGTAGTTCAGCTCTTCGGCTAGAAAAGATACATACCGTCGCGTGGCTGGCATCTTTATTCACAGCTGATTGTGATTGTTGTCAGCTGCGTACACTGACGCCACCAATTCATTTACATTTCATTGGTCCATTTTATAACTTTTTCAGATGATTGGCTTTCTGATGAAATCCCCATAGTGGACGTTTTTCCACATAGCATTTCCGTTCACCCCCTCGGGGAACGAGGGTTATATACACTTTATGGTGATCATGTGTCATTCAGCATATATAAAACTGTAACTGTGTAACAAATTTAATATTGACTGCCCTAGTTGCATGTTTACTTACTGTGTGTATATGTGTGAGTGCAATGCATTTTCTCCTCAGACTTGCAATAGAAGTAGGTGAACACACACACACACACACACACACACACACACACACACACACACACAGTTTCAGTGTCGCTGTTATTGCAGTTCCTTCCCTCATTGTTATGACTAATAAATGTGTAGGAGTTCAGATCAAAACTGTGTCAGTTACCATTTGTTTTGTTCATAAATTTGCATGTTTTGAAGTGTTTAGACCAAGGATGTTAGGGATGTTTAGTTCCTGGAGGGCCACAGCTCTGCGCAGTTTAGCTTTAACCCTAATTAAATGCATCTGATCAAACTAATTGAGTCCTTCAGGCTTGTTTAAAACCTACAGGCAAGTGTGTTGAAGCAGGGTTAAAACTAAACTCTGCAGGGTTGCAGTTTTACACCCTTGTTTGAGATGAACCCTCTGTGTGAATGCTTGATTACACATGAATAAATTACATATTTCAGCTGCATTTTGGGTGGGATATATCAGATACTACAGAGCATTTGATTGGTCAGAAGATCTGATTAGATGCAAAAGTAGAACAGGTCTAGTGTTAGGTTACTTTATTTTATACCTGTTGATAAATTAGACTTTGGCAAGTGAAGCAGCTATCCAAGCACTCTCTCGAACTTTATGGGGAGGCTTAACAAATGGTAATAATAAACGTTTACAAAGCGCTGTAAATCTTTTGAAAATCATGATCACAGTATATACATTCATGTCTAATATCAGATGGCCAGAAAGTGATAATATTTTTAAAATTGATAAAATATTGATGTCTGTTATACAGCCAGTCCAGAGACTGTTGTGTACACTATGATTTTAATATAAAAAATGCTTTTATATTATATGAATAAAAGGGGTCATACATGAATATTGGGGCAGCGCGGTGTGCAGTTGGTAGCGCTGTTGCCAAACAGCAAGCAGGTTGCTGGTTCGAGCCTTGGCTGGGTCAGTTGGCATTTGTGTGTGGAGTTTGCATGTTCTCCCCGAGTTTGCATGGGTTTTTCCTGGGTGCCCCGGTTTCCCCCACAAGTCCAAAGACATGCGCTATATGTGAATTGGGTAAGCTAAATTGTGTGTGAGTGAGAGTGTATAGGTGTTTCCCAGTGATGGGTTGCAGCTGGAAGGGCATCCGCTGTGTAAAACATATGCTGAATAAGTTGGCAGTTCATTCTGCTGTGACGACCCCTGATTAATAAATAGACTAAGCCGAAAAGTAAATGAATGAATGAATAAATTTATATTTTCTCAATTGAGTAGCGGCTTGGACCCAGAAACAGTATTCCATAGGTCTCAACTTAACAAGCGGATAATGGGTTTTTGAAAATCACCTCCCATGCAGAGTGTAATAGAGCTCTAAGTAAATGAAAACATCCAGCTGATGTTTAAATATGAAACTGTACCGTGTTTAAAACTATTGATTCAAGAGTCAAGTGAACGATTCATCATGATTTCAAATCATCATTTCATAATGATGTCTCTATGAAACATTTCCCATGCAGTATGAGGCACCGAACCCAAGAAAACCTAAACCTGCCATCCCCCTCAAACACTGTATTGGAGTGCTGGGGATGGAATTGCATCATGACGTGAAGATGAGTGATCTAAGCATCACTGTGAGATGCTTAGAGCGGAGGCTGTGAGGAATAAATAGTTAAGTTAATTTTCACAACAATAACCAACAGCCAACATTGTGCTGTCTTTCTGTCATTTTACTTATGACTTCTACAGTAACCTAACCTACAACCAACCAAGGCTCATTCTGATTACGTACCCTTCAGAGAGCTAAATTTTTTTTGGCAGTTTTTGTTTTCGCTAATTCACCAGAGGCCCCTGTGTACCCCTTTTTTTTTTTTAGATCTCAAATTTCTCTTGTGAGTGCCATTCGCGCCTGCTGTTCCCATGTAAATCCACCAAAGGCCACTGTCGACTGACTGATTGACTGACTGAACACCCGACTGATCCCCCTAAATGCCATTTTCTCTAAACTCAACCAAAAGTGTTTTAAAAAGCAATCCAGAAAAGAAAAGCCCCCTGATTTTTACCACGTTTTCAGATTTTACTACATTCTCACCCTGTTATGCACTTGTTTATTTTATTTTTTTACTTGTTTTTTGTTGCCTAACCTGCTTTCTGGAACCGTTCTTCATCAGACTTAAACCCTGTTGTCATAGTCAACTCCACTCTGCGTCTTAAGTCTGCCGAAGTACAGTACATGTTGAGCTACCGGACAAACTGGTAACAGCGGAAAAGCCGTCCATACGGAGGTAAGCGAGAAAAGTATTGGCATCATACGGGCGGTAGCATTCATTTTAGCGTTCAAGCGTTCATTATAAAGATGAAATGCAGCCATATGTAGCCCTAGCTACATAACATCGCGAGTTCCAGAAATGTATCTAGGGCTACATTTTCAGAATGAGCCTATGTTGTCTACAACACTGGATCTGCTAGCAGTTTGTTATTAAAGGAAGGGTCTGCATCAATAATGTCCAGACCTTGACAGGGACTTTGTCAGTACGCTGTACGCATGACGTTTCTTCTTCCTCCAGATTACAACCTGTAAGTATTATTACAATGGTTGCCTCGTTGTTTTCTATAGCTTGCACAAAATTTATTTAATTGTGTGTTGTAACTCTGGTCAACTCTTTATGGGGCTATTCACATATCGTGTCTAAAACCGCATGGAAAACACAACGTGTGCCACTTCCTTTAACAATTTAAATCTTCAGACATTTTGCCAGTGTGTTGATTAATACTGAATGTATGTTGTTGTTATTACTTGGGATTATGCCTAAGAATAGGGCAATATACTGGTGTTTAACTGTTCAACATTGGGCTCACACATATACTCTATACTCTGGCTGCTTGTTGTTTCAACACAGTCTTGATAAGCTGTGGTGGGCATTTGCTTTCCATCTCATGCTGAATGCAGTCGACCAACAACAACAGACTGGTTCATCGGACCAATCACCGCATATTATCTACACATAAAAGAAGGCTTTGAAATAAATGAATCACTGAACAAATTATTTGAGAATCATTGGGATAATTGTGTAAAAATATAAAGCAAGTACAGGCTGTTTCTCATAAGCATAATAGACAATACAATAGAAAACATAAAACACCAAAAAGTAAACCATCCTAATAAACAAATTACTTCACCTTATTAATGGTCATATCATTAAGTACTAATGTGACAGCGCTGTTCTTAGATTAGACAGAAGACACTGGAACTTAAGGTGCAGGGGATGATGATCATTTAAAACAGAAACATCCATTTGCTGTACCTGTAGTGAGAAAAGTAGGGTTAAGAAACAACCTTCTGGATCTTTTACAATGTAGTTAATAGACTTCCGGCTCTTCAAAGAAAAATGCCCGTACCTGAAAATCCGAAAATCTGGGTATACCTAGGCATAGTCGAATAATAAGAGCTTTGTACATGAAAATGTACAACACTAATGTTTAGTGTAAAACTCCGCCAATCAACTAGAGAAATCAGGCTAATCAGAACACAATACAGATTGTTGTTTTGCTCATGGGGCAATACTTCAAGATTTGCATGTACTTTAAGTCACGTTCTATGACATCTTGGTGAAGGACTACTTGATGAAGTGGAAGGCACTTTAAAATGAAGGCGGGAATTGCCCTGAGGGAACAAAGGAATGTAAGTTTATGAGTGTGTTTCTAAAAAAGATGCAAGGCAGACAGGTGCCTGAATTGGTGATCAAGAAACATTGATGTTATAATGGTAAGGTACATTACTGTGCTTTTTTAAGTAGAGTTGGTGCTCTTGAAGTTACTAGAGTACCTAGGACTGTTACAGTATGGCTTGTTTCCACTGAGCAGTATGGTTCGGTACAGTATGATACGATACGCTTTTTTGTCCGTTTCCACTGTCAAAGGTACCAAGAAACTTGTACTATACCATTTTTGAGTACCTTTCCAAAGGGTACCACAGAACAGTACTAAAAGTGTGGAGCTAGACTTACAGCTGAATGCTATCGGTTTACAGTGAATTGTCACTAGCACGCGCAACAAGCCAGGAGAATGAAAACATACAAATCGACATGTTTAAATGTACGCATTGGTTAAGCTTATAGGGGACTGTCAGTGTCAGATGAACAAACGATTCAAATTTGAAGACATGCCAGAAGAGGTGAGCAGACCTAATCATAGATAAAACACCAGGAAAACAATGAAGGATTATTTTCTCTTTTTTAGTAGGATTGCATTGTATAGTAGTATTCTAGTTATAACTTGTTTGTAGCGTGATCAACGTTTGGGCTAGTTGTAGATGTGTTTGGAAGCATCTCGTAACATTTTAGTGTTATTTTGGCAAATTGAACAAAATGACTTGAAAAAAACACTCAAAGGTCCGAGTCAGTAAAATGATCCGAACTTCCCATCACTAACTTCCATCTATACTCTTAGATTTATATTTGAGTAATTGATGTTGTGCATTTATTTTTGAATTGGCTTTTATTGTTTGATTCTCTAATGATACACTTTTATCTGGAAAATTATCTGGAAAATAAAGTACAAAGTTTTGATTAATCTTGAATTCTCCTGAAATCATTACATTCAGTAGAATGCGCTACCCTGTGCTGTGTACATGATTTTACATAGTTTAGTCTCATTTGACTGTACGTAGCAGAAGGCATGACAACATGAAGACTTTTAACTTCGGCTTAACCACAGGGTATTAGCAAGTTGTATGGAAATGGCTAAATTAACTACACAGGAGGCAATCAGACCAAGAGGTATTCGTTAACCCTCCATCCCCTCTGACTAACTTCAGAATGTCAAGAAAGTGTCTGTGAGAAACAATGCAAACCTGGGATGTGAAACTTTAAGTGGCGTTTGGTCCATAATGAACGTACAATAGAGAGTATGGGATCAGATATAAATCAAAAACTCTAAATTGATTCATTCATTCATTAATTTTCTTTTCGGCTTAGTCCCTTTATTAATCTGGGGTCGCCACAGCGGAATGAACCGCCAACTTATCCAGGATATGTTTTATGCAGCGGACAATTTAGCTTACCCAATTCACCTATACCGCATGTCTTTGGACTTGCCCACGCAAAACACAGGGAGAACATGCAAACTCCACACAGAAACACCAACTGACCCAGCCGGGGCTCGAACCAGCGACCTTCTTGCTGTGAGACGATTGTGCTACCCACTGCGCCACCGTGCTTCTCTCTAAATTGAGTCATAAAGGATAAATGTGATCCGTTACTAATTAGAAATACAGTCTAAATTTGACTGTCACTTAAAATTAGAGTCAGATTAAATTAGGTGCTGGAAACAAATATCAATAAATATCAGAATTCTTTTCAAAAGTACTGGAAAAGACTTTATTTCATTTAACCTTAGACCATTCATCAGTTTCCATCTTTGGGCTGATAGAATGGAACCCTACAAAAGCTTGTGCATGTTTTTGCAGATGTAGTTGGAGTTCGGTAGGCTGCTTAGCAAGAGATGTTTCTGGAGGTGCTGGAGACAATTTGTGCTTTGACTGGAAGGGAATAGGATGCAGTTATTTGAAGTGAGGGTTATATTAGTGATTTAAGGCATATATGGATGTGACCCACTATGTGGCATGAAGAACTGACAGGGCGTGATGTGAAGCTATTACTCACTGCTCCCCAATTTAATTTGGTGATTTCTGCTCTAGAAAAGGCTAACAAATAGGCTAAAATGAATCCTAGCAATTTGTCTGTTAGGCCCCCTGTCAATCCTACTATAACATTTAGTTTTTATAGTCATTCCATGTTCTTCTGTGAATATGTTGCATAATTTTAAAGATCCTGCATTCAAATATTGTACTGTAAAATACTATATCAGTATGCATACTGTTATTTAACTGCTATTATGAAGACTAGTGTTCATATTTTAAACCATTATAATTATTGCATTTGGTGAATGTTTTGCAATTGTTGAGATTATAAGAAATGGCTGATGCAGTTGCAAAGTTGGCTTCAGTTTATTTTCATTACCTGAATTCGGTAACTGTCCTTCCCTGGATTCAGCTCCAGGGACACATCCTCTTCAGTCTTGGGTTGGAGCGCCACCCCTGTGCCAGATAGATGAGCCTTTTTAATGCTAAAAACAGTACAGACAATTAAATGTCAGCAGACACTATTCACCTAATGTGTGCTTTTTTCAGCAATCAAGGCATGTGCCAACCTGCAAAAACTTAATTGGCACCAGGTCCTTTTTGATGACATAATATTTGCAATATATGACAATAAATTACATATTTATTACACTCTCAATTGATTAGAATTACACACACACATATTTCAAATATATTACCTATAATTTTATATATGTCCATATATGTCAGATTTGCGTATATAGGTGTCACGATCACCAGTGATCTAGCCCTTGCAGATTGCTGGAAACACTCACTACAATTTTGCCACAGAACTGCACTACATTTCCCATCAGGCATCTCACTCACACACCAGTTCCGGATCACCCCTGATTACTCACACACAGCTGGAAGCTCATCATGGACTGATATTCTGGACTATTTATACGCCACACTTGCACACACACAGTGCTGAGTCTTCACTCAAAAAAATATATATGTTAGCGTTAATTAACGTTTTTATGTCCACTGGTTCCACATACCAGAGTTAAGTTACCTTAAAGAAAGAATATTTATTTGAATTAACTTCTTGTTGAATCACTGAATGTCTCAATTGTAAGTTGCTTTAGACAAAAGAGTCTGCTGAATGTTAATGTAACTACTGTAGATTCATAAGGTGGTGTTGCACATCAAATTTTGGGCTTCATCATGTTCAGCGTCCTAAAAATGTCAAGAGAAATAATACAATATTTACCAACAGATCAAGGGTGAAAGGTGTAATTGGTTTAAGAGAAAAATAAAAAATGTTTATAAAAAAGTGTAAATAGCTTACCATGTACTCTTTCACAAGGGCTTTGAGGATGCATTCACACTTTTTTCAGTGATGTTTTAAACAACATAAAATGACAATTAGAATTAGTAATTATTAGTAGTAATTTTTACTGTACATAATTTTACAGATTACCTTACTGCTGTCTTTTACAAAAGTCAACTGTGTTTTTGTGATTTAAAGGCATAGTACCAGTGATCTGGATAAGTGGGACCACAGTGCATACCAGGTTTTAAAAGTTCATGGATAGTTAAAACTTGTGTCTGTGGCCATAATGTCCATGTACTAACCTGAAGTGTTTTAAAAGCTTTTATCTGGATGCCTGAGATGATCCACAGTTTCTTCACAGCCACATATGGGACTTTAGAGGCTAAGCTCCAAAACTGTGAAGGAGAAAAAGGACGTAAGTGACCAAAGATTTGTAATAATAAAATATAATAATATAAATTTTTTAAATTTAGAATAATAAATTTATAATAATAATAATAATAAAAACAAAAACACTGCAAACTACTAAACTTAAAAGTTTAAATGTGTAAGATGAACAACCAAACAACAAGCTTACATTTAAATAAATTTCATCTTATTTAAGTGTCACATATGCCAACACCACCTTTTAATATTATGCAAGTTATTAAAACTGGCATTAAAACTTTACAAAACTGCTTGACTTTCACCCAATACTCATTTAAAATGGAGAAACTACTCCTTACTACCAATGTTTGCAACATTATTTAAAAAAAAAAAAAAAAAAGACACAGGTAACATGGCAATTTTATAACAATACTATAAAGTTAACGTTATACACAACATGGTATTACAAGGGAGTACATTAATGATTCAAATGTTATCACAGCCTCAATATGCATAAATGCATAAAAAGTGAAAAATCTCACCCGTTTCTCCACATTAGGGAGACATTTTTCTGTAATATTCATTTTTTGATTCCCATATAATGGCGCCGGCCTAAACGAGCTGAGAGCGATCGTTGTGCTTTATATCTTCCTTCCTGTGTTGTTTTGAAACTGCACATGTGCAGCTATTGCTCCACCTATTGAATTGCAGAAGCAACACAACTCCCTTTCATTCATTTTAATTAAGTGAGCCGTTTAAATTTGAAAACTTTCTTTTTCTATTTTTTTCCAACATGACTATTGGTTTTAATACACACACATAAGTGAATTGTTTAATTTAAACATAGTTACATTTTTTGGACCAACTTAAGCCATAATTAATTTTTTTGAGTGTTGTTTACTGTAACATTTCTAAGCGTTCCCTTGTCCAGTCTTGCCGTGCTTTTGATCCTTGCCTTGTTTATTTTTTATGTTGGCCTGTATCCACCATTTTGCCTGTTAACATGACTATGCTTTTTGAATTACCCTCATGCTTCTGTTTGCTCCTGCTTTGACCATTGCCTGTATCACTCAGAGTTAACAAACTGCATTTGGACCCTCATCTCCGTTGTACCCCGACTCATTACGGAATTATTGTCAGGGTCCTGCCTTGTCTGTTGTGTCTGTGTTGTCTTTATTTTATGTTTCTGTATTTGTTTTGTGTTTGAGCACATGGCTCATTCGGTTTATGTCTGCCATGTTCATGCCATGCTTAACATCCATTAAACCAAGTCATGCTTTTTCTGTAATCCTGGCTTTCTTCATTCTACTTTTGTCAGCACGTTTTGAATGCTTATATATTTATATGCAAATATTGTCATGTGTTTTTGAAGAACACTAGCTTATAGATAACATTGTGATTTACATATTGATATAAACACCTAAAGAATATATTATGATTTCAGGGGGACTTTAAGCTTTCCGCCACCAGTCATCGTTAACCCCATCGGTCGATGCACAAGGCCACCGCTGACCTCATCACATCTGGCTGTCGGTGAGAAATGGGTGTTCTGAGTGTTGCTTGTTTGCTTGTCGCCTCTCTGGAGCTCAAGATGGATGGACTCATCTATTTAGACGGCTGGACAGTAGGACAATCTGTCGGCAACCTCATACACCAGTAAAGCCAATAAAAAAAACAAAAAACACGCTTTTTGATTGAGCCCACAATGAACAATGAAACAAAAATAAATATTGAATTTTTTAATAAAATATTAAGTTACATTGGACTATGTTTACAAAAAAATACTACCAGAGCATTTCTATTAAATAAAAACAAAGTAATGTGCATTTAATTTTAAATGTTACTCGCCACTAATTTCAAAAGTAATATATCTGTGCACCAAATATACTGAAGTATAATGAAAAATATGTTGTGCCTATTCTCTATAAAAATATAAACCTACTTTTCATCAGTTAACATATCTGCTTGCATATACTTGGCTTAAATGGTTCAGTAGGACAAATCTAAACAAACTTTAAAAAGGACAGATTAAACTGAAAGAAGTCTTGATATATTTATACAGAAGTACTGCATTATGTCATTGCGTACTTTAGCAGTCTCATACATACACCAGTGCAGCCAATTAAAACACATGCTTCTGTATGAACAATGAATTTAAAAAAAGCACATTAAAACGGCTTCTGGCAACAGCTTGTAATTCAATGTTTTAACAATCGATAAGACACAGCACAACACTTACAAATTACTTATTGATGGTGTCTTTGTATATGTGACATGAACGTGTTCCAGAAAATGTACTATGATTAGGAAAATTACATATTTCGAGTTTTAAATTGTTATAGCTATTATTGGGGAAGTTTATTATAGGAGCTTTTCGAAATTCTATTATATTTTGACAAATTAACATTTGTAGTGTTTCATCTCATTTTATATAATTTTCTATAAAAAACTTTCTCAATAATAGCTATAACAA
>CAIGQW010053986.1:1333511-1346405 GCA_903798125.1 Danio choprae | reverse complement strand
TGTATATATATATATATATATATATGTATATATATATATATATATATATGTATATTTATATATATATATAATAGCTGCTTATTTGCCTTATTTGTTATATATAACATTGCCTTAGTAAATGAATCATTTTAAAAGTAACAAAATATCTGCTAACATCCAAAAGGTTGATTTAAAATATGTTACGAGCAGATCATTATTAATAAATTTTATGGAGAAAAATGTGTGTTTTATTCACTGTAACACATGGAGGCATTTTCAAACGTTAGACCAGCACTACCACCTCCATAATTTGTTCTTTTTAGCACATTGATACACAGAGACACAGTGTGATAGAGTGGCCCTTTTCCACAAAAGCATGAAAATTTGCTGAACAGCACGTGCATTTTGCTCTAATTTGTGAAGTATCCACAGCAACAAGAAGAATGCGGATGGGCTGCTGGGATGCAGAGTCGCCGGATGGTGTGCCTGTCCCTCATTTCTGAATAACGAGGTGTCAGGCCTTTGCTTTAGCGCGTCGCTCCGTTTCACGCCTCATTCATCGGCGTCACAGCGGCAGGCCGTCAGGGAGAGCAGAAACACAAAGCCAGACCCTCATTGATTAATGACCACGAGATGTCTGTTCAAGAGCAGGGTCACAACGGTTCCTCCGAGGGTCTGAATGAATATACAACTGAGAATATTCCCCACTCTGCCGTTTTAGATAATATCAAACTCAGCTTATTGTACCAAGACTCACTGGAAAAAAAGTATATCTAAAAACATTTCTGCAAAACATTCACGTGTACATGCAACAGAATTTACACATGAGGTAGAAAAACCCTGAACACTTGTATTTCTTTTCACCCATATCATGATTACTGGGAAAATTATCACTTAGCAAAGGCTCGTACAAATGTCTTGTCTGGCATAGTAAACTTTATTGGTGGCCCACTTGATACTTGTGATGCAGAGCTTGGCCACGGGTCCCATGAAGCACAAGACATTGAGGGCAGAGAGCCATAAGATTCATCCTGGTAGAGGAAGTATTTACTGTATGACAACCACCTGCATGCCACACCAGTCTTGACTAGTCCTAAGGAGCACACTAGTGGTCCATTCTTCACATGTGAATTGCTCGGTTAGTTGGATTTGATTATTCGACATGATTCAGGATAGTTTCGTTCTTCAAAACTCATCCAGAATTGATTGTTATAGCAACAGGGATGTAAGCTCAAACCTGCTCGGGTTTTATTAGCAACAAAAATAAGTTAAAGGGTTCCTTAGAGCGGCTCAAGAAAAATAAATAAATAAATTAAATTAAAAAAAATAAAATAAAATAAAATAAAAACAAAACAAAGATCAACCAGAAGAACTAGAGTCCCAAATACAGTCAACAAAAACCACTTCGTAGAGGGAAGAAAAAAAAATCTCTTACGGGGGTGTAGTTTTTCGCTCGCTTAGCATGAGGCAGTTTTCTGGATCAGGTGAGCGACAAAGCTGAGAGGGAGAGCAAGAGTACTGGGACAGGTGAGAGACGGGAACACCGATCGCAGAGGCAATCGGCCAAACTGCGGAATGTAGCAAAACAGGAACAGGGCCTGGAGATGACAGAGAGGGGTGAAAAGACAGCAAAAATAAAGGAATAACTGACCGGGAACCAGACACGAAACAGCACAACAAAGTTGACAACAGACATACAATGACAACAGACATACAATGCGACAACAATCTGACAAAGGACAACAAAAGGAGAGCAAACTAAATAGAGGGGAAATTATGGCCAAACAAGGAGAACAGGTGAGTGAAATCACGCTTGATTGAATAACAGGAAGGAATTGGGAAGATGGGTTGAGATGTGTCTAGTAAGCAAAAACCCCAGGTAATCAGACTGAGGACCTGACACTTGGATGATGCCTATGGACTCCTCCACCTCCTTATTAGTTAGCAATATCCAATTTAAGGCACTTAGCAGCAGCCCTTTGTTTTCTCGCTTTAACTGCTCTCTATGCACCAGCAGACAGCAACAGGTCCAGGCATCCAGTGAATCGCAGCAACCCCTTCATCTGATGGACAGCAATGTGTGGATCCATTACTCCCAACAAGATGATCAAGTATCACAGCAATGAGCAACTATGGGAAGCATTACACTTCCAAACACCCTGATCCCCCTCAGGAGCAAGGACTCTTTAACATAATGTTCTTTCCTCCCAAGTTTCAGGACCAATGTAACACTGCTCAGTATTGAGGAAAGAAGAAATATAAAATTAGCAAATATTCTATCAAGTATCAACTGTTTGCAGGATTGTTCTTGTAAATAATATTATAAACAAATAAAAACAAACAAAAAATCATAATCATAAAACTTTCACTGATGGTTCCTACCTCCTTCTTTCCTGAGTATTGATTTTGTTACATTGGACGCTCAGGGTGCAATATCACAATACTGGCCAATGACCCATAAAAAAGTGACAGACTCCATCCCCTTTTTTGGTAGGTGACAGCCCATCAGACTTTGGGTGGTGCCTGGCAGTGAGCCATGAGTTTTGTTGCTATGCTTGCCTCTCCACATACCTCCATGACACAAAGCAGCTGGCATGAGTACTAGGCAACACTTGGTGGATGACTAAAAATTCCGTCACCTTCTTTTTGGTCAGCACTGGCCAACTTAAGACACTTAGCAGCAAGCCTTCTGTATTCTAGCATTTCCTATATCTCCACATTTCAACAAACAGCAACAGGCCCAGGCATCCAGAGAATGACAGCAACCACTTCATTCTCTTCATAATCTGATGGACAATGTGTGGATCCATCACACCCAGAAAACCGATGAAGTACCACAGCACTGAGCAGCATTTTCATTCAGCTTGTCCTACCTGACACCCTGATCCTCCTTATGAGCAAGGGCTCTTTGATTCCATGTTCCTTCTTCCTGAGTCTCAGCACCAATATCACACATTTCAGTTTTGATGAAGAAAGAAGTGCAAACTAGCAAATAAAAATGTCATCATAAATTAAATTTTGTTACCACACCTGAAACGATCAGTGCAGAGGAAATAAAAACAACACCACTGTCAAATCAAAATATAAAAAACATACCCCCACCTCATCAATACTTCCTAGAAAAGTGCAAGACACTATCTAGCAAGTATCGACAGTGTGCAAGATTGTTTTATTAACCATACAGTAAACAAATAACAAAAGAAAATGTAAACCGAAAACCCTCACAGATGGTTTCTACCTCCTTCTTCCCCAAGCATTGAACTTTGTAACACTGGACACTCACAGTGCAATATCACAATACTGAATTCACCCCACATAAAGCGACAGACTCCACTTTCCTTTTTTGGTAGATGATGACCCCTCAGATTTTGGGTGCCTGGCATTGAGCCCAGAGTTTTCTTGCTATTCTTGCCCTTTCATGTACTGGCACAGAGCAGCTGGCATAGGAATGAGTCAATGGAAGCAACCCTATCATCCCTTTGTGGGCAGCAGGAGTCCGCAGACAGTAGTGAATGGATCTGTCCATCTAGCACCACCACCACTGTCCTTGCAGGCATTGTATTCAAGTATTGGACACTGCAGTGTGGAAGGCTATGGACTACAGTCATCAATTGATTCTCCCAGCTTTTCACTGTACCAGTAAAAAGGGGTAGGCTCAAGCATTCAACAAACTGCAGCAACCCCTCTGCTCCCTTTGTAGATAGCAGACACATGACATGCTAAAAAATAATGTGTAGATCTTTCTGTCCTGGCAAGTTGCTCTAGCACCATCAACACTGTGCTTGCAGGAAATGTATTGCAGTACTAGATATAATCAGGGTAAAGGGTAAGAACTATAGACAATAACTACTGATTTCTCCCAACTTCTCCCTGTACTGGCAAACAGGATCAGTCCTAAGCATTCAGTGATGATGAGTGGATGGCAGCCACATGATACAATAGACAGCAGTCAGTGGGTCTAAACATCTCTGTAAGTTGCTTGCTTACCACCAGCAACATCCTCCCAGGAAATGTTTATCTTTAAAGGCACATTATTACATTTTCATCACTAGAGGGTGCTTATTCAAAAGAAACAAATGTGTTTTATGATGATGCAGTGACTGAGTTTGGAATCATGACAGTTCATTCTTCATTACATCCTATGGGACTCCTGCAGAAATCATGTTCATGGATGAGTTAAAGTATTCAAAACGTATTATCATGGTAGAATAAAGTAGCTTGTCGGTGCATTTTCACTGGTGCGTTGGGAGCGCAGCATAGAAAGCATTTTCAGTTCATTCATATTGAAGTTGAGCGCAGACGTCCAGGCAGTGCATTGTGGGATTGAAAGTGGCACAGAGAAAACATTGAGAGTAGCAGAGAGGAAGATTGGGCATTTCTTAACTCTATGCAAATGTCAAGCGAAAACACTGGGCAGCAACCAATCCCTGTAAAAAGTAGGCAAGGCAAGATGTTGGCGTATGTTTTGCAGAACTGGATTACTGAGCTAAAATTTAATAAACTTACATGGAGGCTACTATGAGAATGTGTTCCTTCACACTTCAGTTTACACAAACATCTTGAACCTGTGCTTGATGCTGTGTGTTTATGCATCGATCATTTCTTGCCCGTGTGACATGATTAAAACAGGCGTGCTCATCCCTAAATTTCACATCCTCTAGAGCAGTCGTGTTATAGCGTTGCCAGCAATACCGAGCATAGATTTGATGCTGTAGAACCATAAGATACCATGAGGCTGAAAGCTGTCAAAAGGCAACAAGATAGCTGAAGCAATTACTGATGTGGCAGGAAAGCAGCAGAGCTTTTATTATTAGTCCACCACTTCTGATTCTTCCAGTTCTCCCGCTGGTAAGAAGTAGTGCTGTTTTATCAAATTGAATGCATTTTAGAGTTATGTTATAATGCTGCTATTTGTAATACAACTCAACATATTTAAGCATCTTTGCTGTTCCTGTATTTTCTATAAAACCAAACCAGAACTCTAAGGTGTGTGACATCATTAGCATGGCGACAGAGGACACGCTCCCTCTCACTAGTCAAAATTGGTAATTTCTCTGGATTTGAATTTTATTATTTTATTATTTTTATTGAATTTAATTTTATATATTTGGGATAATGTAAGTACTTAAGTCAGCAAAATATGTAGCATTGGTCTAGTGGTTCTTGTATATATTAATAAAAAAATCTAACATATTGTGCCTTCAACAATGGCACAGATGTAACAATGTCACCTTGAGCACGGCAGCCACACCTTCAAAATTGTTTTGCAAGCAAGATCCATCCCTCTTGGCAAGTTGTTGCGGCATGACCAGGACTGTCCCCTTGAGCTCTGCAATCCTTCTCAACAACAAAGGCTCTTTGACTTGTTTGACTTGGTTCCCCTTCATCCTGGGTCCTTTCTTGTCCTTTACTGTCATCGGTTCTTTATTTATTCTTCTGTGGCTCCTTTATGGGACACAATAGAGGTATGGCAAACTGTCTAATTCCACCAGCCTTGGTCTGCTCTCATGGGTCTTGGCCCCATCCCAGTAATTAAGGCCCCATCCCATCCATAGTAAATGTAAATCATAAAAGAAACTAATACATTTCCCAGGTCTTCTTGCTGTTTCTGCTCTTATCTTTCATCCAATTATTTTTATTTGATTGTATTCATTCATTCATTCATTCATTCATTCATTCTAGTTGGATTCAAGATCAGTGTGTGTGGACAGGTTTAATTTATAAAAATGTGCTCCACTGGCCCTCTCCCATAATTATTGGTCTCATTCCATTTCTCACATACAGTTTGACAAAAGACTAGTTTTGAAAAAACTAGTTGCTTCAGCAAATGCATCTGTGAAACATTTCCCCCTAAAGACTTGTATATTAGATTAAGTGTTTATAAAATGATAATTATAGATAGTGATAATGATATTTATAGATAGTTTTTTTTTTTCAAATACGATAAAGCATTTATTAAAACATTTTAGAACAACTCATCAGCCAGTTGCACACATACACTATGGCCAAATTAGTTTTTTCAATTCACCTGTACCGCATCGCTTTGGATTGTGGGGGAAACCGGAGCACCTAGAGGAAACCCACACAAACAAGGAGAGAACATGCAAACTCCACACAGAAACTCCAACTGACCCAGACGGGGCTTTTTTTTTGGCAAAGAAGTGTCACCACATGCATGTATCTTTCATTAGCCTGGGTCAACAACGGGTGGTGTGCCATTTTGTAGTCTCACCCCATCCAACTAAACTGATGCATCATCAAATCTTTTCCCTGATGCCCCATCATGCCATCTGCCATCCATTTTTGATGTGAATAACCCGCAGGAATCCATTCATCAAGATTTATGACAAGACAATTACACTGATAAAGCATGTGATTGGCTAAACTCACTCTTGGATTGTCTGGATGGAGAGCAATGATCCATGAGAATTTCAACGAAATTGCTCTCTAGATAGTTGAAACAGATGTAATGAACTGTAATAGTGAAAATTATTTAGTTAATGTTAGGCTAAACCTCACTTTCAAGTGGATGCTTTGACCTTCATGTCACATCCTAAGGTAAGATGCTGAAATGCATAAATAAATAAATATGTATTGCATATAATGTAATGCATGATTCAATCAGATTACTTTTCTTTCTCAGTGTGAACACTGAACTAATGCTTTGTGAGCTGTCAACAGCTGTCTTTTAATTCACTGTGTTGTGTGCGCATAATTACAGTGTTGTATTGATGAATTTTGCCGTCTTTTCAGCTGACAGCAGCTCTTCAGCAGTGCTGACAGAAGCAGATCTGCTTGTTTTCACCAGATGGAGTTGATATAATAGTGGATCTTCGTGTACTTGTGTCTGAACTGATCATATTAATTTGAGTCACATCTAATTTTGTCTGCTTCACGTCTTCATTATAAAGTCTACACACCAGCTGAACAAACTAAATCATTATGCTTGTCGAATAGATGAGCTTTTGCACTATGCAAATGAGCATGGTCCAGAAATGTTCTTTTCTAAAATAGGAGTTGATGTAAAGTCAAAATAGATCCATGCAGATTCCAAATATGCAGTGTGTGTATTATTATTATTATTATTATTATTATTATTAATATTATTATTCTTAGTTTTATACACAATGTATGTGTGTACTGTACATGTCTGAACACATGGTGATATTTTTGAGTGAGGCTTTAATACATATTTTAATTTACAATTTTGGAAAGCTATTATGAAAAGAGGATTATCTAGTTTTTAAATCATATTAATTAATAATCACCATATGTAACATTTTATTTGTTTTTCAGATGAACAAATGAACAATGTTTAATTGCAAACAAACACTCACAGAAATGTGCATCTATTTTACATTTTGTTAAATCATTAGCTAATTCATATAACTTTTAAAATTCTTATTTAAATACTACTAAATGTGTGTTGTGTGTGATTTGAATTTAGTACTATGAAGGCTATTTTAAGGAACTCTTACTCTAACTGTTTTATTTATTTTATTAGTTTTAGCCATTTTGTTTTTATTATATGACAGGACAGTATCTACACTACCTGACCAAAGTCTTATCGTTGATCCCAGTTGTAAGAGCAACAAATAATAACTTGACTTAGTTGATCATTTGGAAAAGTGGCAGAAGGTAGATTTTCTGATGAATCATCTGTTGAACTGCATCCCAATCCTCACAAATACTGTAGAAGACCTATTGGAACTCGCATGGACCCAAGATTCTCACAGAAATCAGTCAACTTTGGTGAAGGAAAAATCATGGTTTGGGGTTACATTCGGTATGGGGTATGTAAAAGATCTGCAGAGTGGATGGCAACATCAACAGCCTGAGGTATCAAGACATTTACATTACAAACCACAGGAGAGGGCAAATTCTTCAGCAGGATAGCGCTCCTTCTCATACTTCAGCCCCCACATCAAAGTTCCTGAAAGCAAAAAAGGTCAAGGTGCTCCAGGATTGGCCAGCCCAGTCACCAGACATGAACATTATTGAGCATGTCTGGGGTAAGATGAAGGAGGAGGCATTGAAGATGAATCCAAAGAATCTTGATGAACTCTGGGACTTTATTAATACATTATTTGAGTCATTGCAGAGATGTATGGATGCAGTCGTCTAAGCTCATGGGAGTCATACTCAATAATAAATATTTTTCCACTGCACCATGACTTCAATGTCGGCGAACTGCTCACTAGGATATCGACACTGACAAAATTCTACATTTTAATATAAATGACTACTGCATAAACAGTTCAATGTTCTCATGACATCAGGTTAGACAATGATTTATTATTCTGTACATTCAAAAAATGTCCTGACAGTCCCAATGTATTATTTTTATTTAGTGTATAATTTGCTTTAAGCTATATAAGTTAGTTCACCTATTTTTTCCCAGTTAAATAATCCACTATTCAGGTTTCCAAAGTCAATGGTCATGGTTATAATGTTTGGCCTAATAAATCAATATTTCATTAGACTGATATCTGAGGTCAACAATGCTATTAATTGTCCAATTTCTTATATTCCAGTATTCTGTACCATAAAAGCACCAGAGATCCTTCATTATTTTCAGCGAGGCCTGTTAGCAGCACTCCATCCGCGCAAGCCTGTATGTGCGTGTCCTCCACACTCCCAGTCCCTGCATCCTCAGGGGCAGAAGACTTCAAACCCGATCTCGATTAGCTTATTTTGATGTTTTTATCCTTCCGTGATTGGGAGCCATTCTCGACAGCCAAAACAGACAGGTTCGCGAAGGCGTCGAGTGCTTTTTTAGCCGCTCTCAGAGGACTGGGCTTCAATAAAACATCACCCCACCGCCTCCTCTGACTGGCCAGAGAGCTGCGTGCGTCTCCAGCGAGCCCTGAAACATTACGCTCATGTGAACGACTCAGTCCAGCTCTAAGTGAAGGCTCGCACGCAAACATGGCTCCTACTGAAGTTACCTCAGGCGAAAGTGCCTCCATCATCGACCAAATTAAACATTACGCCATGTCTCTGGCGATTAGCGGCGAATCTGATTCGACTGCGCTGCATGTTTTTTTAATGAGGTGCGATCGTCCTTTTATACCCCGGTTCCCAGAGCAAGGCGAGCCTGTCATTCTTGCTGAAGGGGAAATGGGCAGGAGATGTGAATGGAATGGATTGTTGGTACAGCGCTAGATTTCTGTTGGTGAAGCAGAGCAATGAAAACAGACTTCGCTGGCAGACACGACATGCGCACTGAGACTTCCCTCCAGTGGCAGGATATCTTTTATTAACCAAGGCTGCAAATAGAAGACAGATTACTCCAAAAAAAGAAAACCTCTTCGCATTTCACACACCTCTACAAATGAATGCTGAGTAATACATATATGTTTTGGCACATATCTACTGTGTTTCAAATGACGGGTTGCACTTCCGGTTTGGGAAAGTCTTTGTTTTCATTTTAAAAAAATCTCTGTTTAAAACAAGGCAAGGCAAGGCAAGGCAAGTTTATTTATATAGCACATTTCATACACAGTGGTAATTCAAAGTGCTTTACATAAACAGGAATAAAAGAGACAAGTATAAAAAAAAAAAAAATAAAATAAAAATAAAATAATAATAATAATATGAAAACAGATAAAAACAGATTAAAATGTGTTAAAACAGGTTATAAAAGAATGAAAAAGAAAAGAACAACAGTAGAAACCACCGCAGAAGTTCAAGTGGTTTCCATTACAAATATCATTGAAATATTACAATATATATCACATTTTAACAAGTACTTTTTCCAGTTTTAGGATTTAGGATCACCAAATGACCTAATTCTTTCATATATAAGCTCAGGTACAGCCATTGAAACCTTACTGGATGGAGACCTCCACTTTCATTCATTTCCCTTGATTTTAGTCGTAAAAACAGCTTGCTATGGTACTTGATGATGTGAACTATCTATCTATCTATCGATCTATCGATCTATCTATCTATCTATCTATCTATCTATCTATCTATCTATCTATCTATCTATCTATCTGTCTGTCTGTCTGTCTGTCTGTCTGTCTGTCTGTGTTTATTATTAGTCTGTTGAGTTTATTATTGCTTTTTTTGGGGGGGGTTGTGTGTGGTTTTGGGAGTGGGAAGCATGGCTGGTGCAGGTACAGGTGCGCGGGGATTGAGCTCGCTCACGCGTCGGTGTAAAAGTGGCGTCTGCAGTGTGTGGAGAGCTATTGTTTAGCTGTGGATGAAATTGTGGGACATGAGAATATTTTGTCTGCATCTAAAATGAATAGTGCAATAGTCGTGTTTTTAAGCACAGTAGATAATGCAAATGAAGTGGTTCAGAGAGGAATCATATTGGAAGGGGTCCTCACTCCGGTTCTGCCTCTTTTATTACCGTCAAAACGAGTCACTCTCTCGAACGTCCCGCCATATATTAGTGATGAAGTTTTAACACAAGCGCTGTCTCGCTACGGTAAACTGGTCTCCTCGATTAAAAAAAAATCAAATTGGTGGTGCTTCCCCTTTACTGAAACACGTTGTTTCATTCGGGCGCTCTGTTTACATGATTGTAAACAATGACGCTGATCTAGATCTCGCGCTTAATTTCCGAGTGAATGACTTTGACTACGTGATGTTCATAACCACCGACAAGATTAAGTGTTTTGGATGTAGAAAGGTCGGCCATTTGGTCCGTGCTTGTCCCAGCAAATACGAAGAAAGCAATCGCCCCGCTGACGCGGACGGCGCAGCTAATGGCGGCGAGCAACAGGCCGATGAGGCCGCCGAGCTGGAACCTACGGTGGTGCCGGCGAGTGGCCATGATGGCGATCACAGTGTGGATTCTATGGAGAATGCAGCGGTTTCAGTGGAGGTGGAAGTGCAAAATGCAAAAGATGTTGAAGACGAGGAAGCCAAAGGTGAGTCAAGCGATAAACAAAATTTGGAAGTTGTTTGGGAGGTTGACGGTGGGCATAATGAAACAGACGTGGAGAAAACAGTATTTAAGGTGCCATTCAAAATGAAAAAGTCAGACAATGTGTGTGGTTTTCAAATGTGTATGGTTTTCGGCAAGTGAAAAAAGTTGATGTGGAAGATGAACTTGAGTCAGAGAGTGACAGTGAGCTCTCTGATTCAAGCCTTACACTGTGTCAGAGTGAGTTTTCCAGTCTAAGTTATGGAGTAGATGACATCAAACTATTTTTAAGGTCAACGAAAAATAAAAGGGGGGTCTTAGTAAATGAGTACTTTCCAGATGTTTGTGGATAAAGTTAAAAAAATTTCATGGCTGAAGGTTGTTTTTCAAACAAAGAAGTGTACCGATTGGAAAAAATAGTGCGGAAACTTAATGCAGACCTGAATGATGGAAGTGAAAAAGCTTAAATTTATGAAAATGAATCGCAACAGTTTGTGTTTTTTTTCTTTTTATGTTTAACTATGGCTAAAGTATGCGTTGCATCATTAAATGTGAATGGTGCACAGAATTGCAAAAAAAGAGCTGAACTGTTTGGTGTTATTGAGCATAAAAACATAGATGTTATTTTTATTCAGGAAACGCACAGTGACGTTAAGAATGAAGTAGATTGGATGCAAATGTGGCATGGGAATGCTGTTTTTAGTCATAACACTACACTAAGTGGTGGAGTGGGCATTTTATTTACTAACATTTTTGTCCAGTCTCGTTTCAAGTTGATGAGATTGTGAAAGGAAGACTTTTGAAAATAAGAGCAGTCTTTGAAAAATACATTCTCATTTTTATATGCATTTATGCTCCAACATCAGCAATAGAAAGATTAGTGTTTTTAGATACGCTTAATACTGTGCTACACAAGTGTAATACTGAAGAATATTTATTTTTGGGTGGACACTTCAATTGTACAGAAAGTCATATTGACAGGAACCATATTGAACCTCATATGCCTTCACGTGAACCTCTCATTAAAGTTATTAATATGAATGATTTATGTGATATTTGGAGGCATTTTCACGAAGGACAGAGACAGTATACATGGGCTCATGCTCGTGATAATTTTCTTTCTCTTGCAAGATTAGATTGTTTTTATAGTTTTAAACATCAGTTGAGCATTTTTAAAAGCTGTATCACTTCTCCAGTCAGTTTTTCTGATCCCCGTATGATTTTGTGTTTTTTCCTTTTAAATGAAGTTAAGCCTCGCAGTGCATATTGGCACTTTAACACCAATCTACTATGCAATAAGGATTTTAAGGAGGTTTTTAAGTTTTTTTGGGAAGATTTTAGAAAAACAAAAAATTCATTTCGAGATTTAAACCAATGGTGGCAACAGTACACTCGTAATGTCACCAAAGAGTTAAATAGTTCTATGAAAGCCTTGGAGACAGAGATCATCAATTTACAGTTTCTAGCTGATTCAACAAACAATCAAACTTATATAGAGACAATTTCAAATATAAAAACTCAGTTGGCAGAGTCTTTTTTTAGAGGTTTGAATCAAATGACTGAGGAGGTTTTTATTGACAAGCAAAATGATGTGCAAGTTTTAATGGAAGTCTTAGAAGATTTAAAAAATCTGTCATCAGCAAAAATTAACTGGAATAAAAGTGAAGTAATACAGCCGAGAAGCAGAATAGCAGCTTTTCGATTGCAATTTTTACAAACATTTCCGTATGGGTCTTCAGAGTATGGATGGCAGGCAGTGTTATGCTCTGTTTTACACAGTGTTGCAGGGATGGGGTTGGATAAAGCCTTGTTTTTAATGGACCCCCTCAAGTTGAAGGTGAATAGAATAATTAATTAATTTATATTTTTTGCTGTATCTCTTTTGAGTTTTTGACATGTTGAAATGATGATGATTAACTTATTGTAATAAAAGGCACTTTTAAATTAAATTCTCTCTCTCTCTCCCTCTCTATCTATCTATCTATCTATCTATCTATCTATCTATCTATCTATCTATCTATCTATCTATCTATCTA
>CAIGQW010053986.1:1316249-1329886 GCA_903798125.1 Danio choprae | reverse complement strand
TAGATAGATAGATAGATAGATAGATAGATAGATAGATAGATAGATAGACAGATAGACAGATAGACAATTGTATATGAAATGTGTTATATAAATAAACTTGCCTTGATTTAAGAAAAATAAATATCAACAAAAAATAAACGCCTTCCCTTACTATGACAGATTCTGCATGTGGGAATGATCTCTACATAATTTCCATAAAGCCAATAGTGATAAACTCTTAAGAAAGGACAGCAGCTAATGAGATGCAGACTGAGAAACAATCAATACTGAGAAACCAGTTGGGCTTCAGATGAAATGAGCTGCCTTCAAACCTGACGATGACTTTTCAAAGAAGAGAGATGCTGATTGTGCTATTCTGCTTTCAGATTTGTATTTGCAGGCTTTGCATGATGTATATCAGCAGTTATGACTAATCTTAACACTCCTTGTTAACCAAAGAAAAGGTATTTGTTGATTTAATAGTTTGTACTGCAGGAAAATACAGTCAAATTCATTCAGGTGGTGTGTAGTTACATGTACAGTATATAATAGGCATTTTTACCACTGTACTGCCTTTGCAAGTACTACTGGAACTTAGACAATTAGTCAGAATTGGGTTCAAATTTTATGAGGAATGAGACAAAAACAGTAACCCAAACCCTATAATAAATACTTAAATACAGTATTAAGATTTGTAAACAGTTATTTGGTTATAATTATTAAGATTAAGGTTATTAAGGTTAAGATTTTATGGATTATATGTTTTAATTTAATTATTATTATGCTTTTATTTATACTTTATTTAAAAATCGACTATGCAATAAGGTTTGTTTGAGTGATTGATTGATTGATTGATTGATTGATATTGCCCTTTAATAATAATGTAACCTAACTGTTTTGTCATTTTCAAAAAAAAAAAATTGCAATATTTATTGATTTATTTGGGCACATACTAATGCCCAATTAATGTGTAAATACATTGTATTTATGCACATTACATTTTACTAATCATGCTTTTACTAATCTTTTTTACTTACAGTGGGGGAAATAAGTATTCAACACGTCAGCATTTTTCTCAGAAAACATATTTCTAAAGGTGCCGTTGACTTTTCACCAGATGTTGATAACAGCCAAATAAATGCATACATGCATGAAAAGAAAACAAACCTAATTAGCTTACAGATGAAGTTATGTGTAAGAAAATGAAATGACACAGGAAAATAGGATTGAACACATGAAGAAAGGGAGGTGTAGAAAGGCAGTGAAAGTTCAGACAGCAGCTGAAACCTCTCAAATCTCTACATCAAGCTGTAGAATGGCCCAGCCAATCACCTGACTTGAATCCAACAGAAAATACAAAATAAAGATCAGTTTGAATAGACAAAACCCACAGAACCATGACGATTTTTACACTCTGTTGAAGTTTGTGAAAAAATCTCACCCGAGCAATGCATGTGACTTCATTCTCCATATGAGAGGCGTCTTTAAGCTGCCATCAACAGTCAACACCAGTCCAACAGTTAAAAGCAATGCAGTATTTATTAATGCCTAATTACTGATTAGTTACATCATATAAGTACATCACACACTATATGACTGATATCTGAGGTTGCATGCTTTTACTAAATCTTTCAATAATTTAAACCTTAATTCTGCTTCAAATTCTCAATCATAAAATACATATTTAGGACTATTATTGATTTGCACATTTAGAACTAGTATTGAAGTATTTGTTTTTAAGTAAGACACTTTCTCACTGAATGTGTTTTATGACATTTGGTGTAAATAAAATGTACAAAATAAATTTTATATACATTTCACGCACATTAAATGGAACTAAATTGTCTGTTTTAATGCTTCAAATTACATGAGCCTATAAAATATAGAAATATGGGTGAAATAATGTTTATCTAAAAATGAAACATTTTTGTAATTATTATTTTATCAATGCTTATCATTTTTCAAATGGACAATATAACTGATATCTAGAGTTTGGAAGCATAAAGTATAGATATTTAAAATAAGACCAAGTTAGTCATTTAACTAGTAATGTATTAAATAAGTACATTTACATGTCATCAAATGATTCTTGTTATACATTCCTGTCAAGACATTTTTGATATATAACCTTTTTTTCCAAAGAATGACATTTTAGTGAATGCCTTCTGTAAATCATGCTAAACTGAAGTGGAAACAAATACACAGAGCACATTCTTATGTACAGAAACAAAGAATATTGTCATGATTCTGTGTTCTGTGTTCTATTTGCTTGTGTTTGATCATGTGATTCCTTTGTTCTGCTTTCCCGCCAATTTTTTTGGCATTCATTAGTTCCACCTGTGTCAACACCCCTGTTTGGTATTAGTCAATCATATCTAGTGTATTTATACTCCTCAGTATTGGTTGTCCTTTGTTCTGTTGATTATTCGTTTCTGTTCATCTGGAGATTCTGTAAATAAATAAGAAGACGTTTTATGTCACCTGTTTCCTATGCATCCAGACCATCCGTGACAAGTATATTGTTTTGATGGCTTTTTCAACCATAAATTGACACTCACAGTCGTGTTTATTGTTTCTGATTTGCAATCTTCCATACAACATTATAAAATATTCACACTGAGGTTATGGCAGCAGTGGTTATGAAATTTTAAAGACTGTTGTCTGTTTTAACACAGGTATACTGTAGCCTGGGCGAAGCGCTCTGTGTATTATGGTGCGTTTCTTCAAAGGCATCAAATGAACAATTGCAACACTGCATCCGCTGATCTTAAACACATGCCACTGTAATATACAATTACTCATTAGAGGTAGAGATTATCTCACTAATTAAATGAATACAAACCCTTCAACATGGAAAAAAATACTATAGTAATGTATAAAAAAACATAAATAATGAATAAAAAAATGTGTAAATACTATGGGGCGACACAGTGGTTAGCACTGTCACCTCACACCGTCGCTGCTTCAAGTCCCGGCTGGGCCAGTTGGCATTTCTGTGTGGAGTTTGCATGTTCATTCTGTATTCGCGTGGGTTTCCTCCGGGTGCTCCGGTTTCCCCCACTGTCCAAAGACATGGGTGAATTGAATAAATTAAATTGGCTGTAGTGTATGTGTGTGCATGTGAGAGTGTATGGGTGTTTCCCAGTACTGGGTTGCAGCCGGAAGGGCATCCGCTGTGTAAAATATATGCTAGATAAGTTGGCGGTTCATTCCGCTGTGGAGACCTCTGATCAATAAAGGGATTAAGCCGAAGGAAATTGAATGAATGAATAAATGCTATAATGTTTTTGAACCATACATTGGTAAAGTGTATTATACTGTACCTCTAAGTTAATGAATGATAAAAGATTATAAATATTGTATATACCACAGTAAATTGCAGTGAAATGTGGTATAGGACAGTATTGGGGAATATTCTCTCATCCAATAAAAAATTGCGTTAAACCTGTCCAATCACAGGAAATACCTGCTCTCATGAGGAAACGTAACTGTTTTACGTGTTGTCAGTTTAGTTAACACGAATTTATACAAGTTCATTGTGGAGAGGTGAGCATGATCGAACACCCTATGAGGGGGGAGAGCATGCTCTGAACCCAGCGGCCAGTCAGCGGGCCAATCAGAAATAATGAATAGCACCTGTTTGTTCTAGTGCTTTGGCTGGAGAGACACCCTTCTTAAGGAGATGAGAGGGAGCAGCTGAGAGAGGAAAGAGAGCACACACACAGACAGCTACACGTCTTGTGGTTGTTACACGTGTGCTTTAAAAATAAAAACAGTTACTTACCTGAATCGCCGACCCTGTCTTCTTCTTCCCACCTTACAAACAAACTTTATCACATTCAGTCATATAAAAATGTATGATTTTTAAAGTGAGGTGTGGCACCAAATCCCACCCCTAAACCCAACCGTCATTGGGGGATGAGCTAATTGTACTAAAATCTTAAATGAGATCATACAAATTCATACGAATTAGCCATTAAATCAAAAAAGTTATGAATTAGCGTGAAATAGCGTTGGAAATACAGTAATTTACCATATTGACTGTTTTACAGAAATTAGATAAATGAACAATAACAAGTCATTTTTATTGTAGGACAATATATTACAGATGTAAAGACAAAAATACTGTATATTTGAAAATAAATATATACAATACTTTAAATACATCTATAGCAAGATAAATGATACTGACTATATTAATGTAAAGTTTGATTTGAATTGCTGCCATTAAGTAAAGTAAAATCTACTGAAATTGTTTAAAGTGTGCGTGCGGTAACCTAGTATAAACAGAATAATTGACTCCAGTGCATTGCATCACTACACTCTAAAAAATGTAATGGGAAAAAAGTCAATAACAAATATTTGACTTATTTAACTTATTTTAGTCAACTTAAACAATTTAGTTGAAGTTATACAAAGTTTACTGTTTTTTTTGGTCAGTTTGATTGATGTAAGTTGAGATGACTTGAAAAGCTAATGTGAAAGTCATGACAACAAATGTTTTTGTTACTTTAACGTATTTTAATAAGTTGATCACAAAGTTTAACAACAAATACGCTTTAATGTAATATTTTAGTCAGTTTGACTAATGTAGGTTAAGATAACTAGAAAATTTAAGATGAATTGAGATGACTAGAAAATGATTTGATTAAACTAAACAAATTAGGGCAGTAAGATTTATTCTTGACATGAATTAATATAACTATCACCACCTCAGATGCTTTTTTTCTCCCTAATAATTCAACAGCCTGTCATCAATTATTCCTTATATAACATTCCATCCATTTCCTCAATATCCATTGAAATGAATGCTTGGAGGGATTTTCGAGTGACTTGTGTCATAGCGGTTAGCAAACGTCTACCCCCACCGCTGTGTCCACACTAAAGCGTTCAGTCACGAGCAGCAGGCCATTTTCTCGATGGTCACGTCTGTCTCTTTCGCAGTCAGTGTCCTCTGCCCTCAGCCGTTGGCACGATTGTGTCTGCCTGGCTAGTGCTGTCAATCAAGAGCCAGAGGCAGATGGTCCGGGTTGTGGATGGAGGCCCCACAGCTAATGGAAAGCGGAGGAGGATGGAGACATACAATGCTGATGATGCCATGATCTTAACAGTCTGCAAACATTCCCACATCTGACATGCTCTGAAAGGAGCCGGGAGCCTTTCATTGACATTGTGGCGCAATGGAGCCATGCCAAGCCAGCGTGTTGAGCTGCCAGGATGTGTGACGGCAACTATGGCGCCCTTCACGACATCATTTGTTCATTTGGTTAACACATTCAGTCGTTCTCTGCAAATCGAAATGAGCATCCGAATGACGATGAAGACCTCATAAATGCTAACAGAAGATGAGTATAGATAAGGTATGAAGGCAGAAATAAAGTGATTTTCATGTCATTTGTACTGACTGACCATTTTCTCTGTTTTGGATATGTACGTTCAAAACATTGTAAAAATGTAAAATAGTAAACAATATTATATACTTTTATGAATCAGTCAATCAATCATTCAATCAACCTATATATATATATATATATAATAATTTTTTTTTAAAAGCAAGCGCTAAGCAACACATGAGGAGGAACATTTTGAATAGATTAATATGTGTAGTTGACACAAATATGCAGTAAAACTAAAAAAGTCTGATGTTTGAGAAAATATAAGGGGTCACTAACTATATAAATTATTTTATTGTTTATTTATTGGGCCTCACTGTGGCGCAGTGGGTAGCACGTTCGCCTCACAGCAAGAAGGTCGCTGGTTCAAGCCTCGGCTGGGTCAGTTGCCGTTTCTGTGTGGAGTTTGCATGTTCTCCCCGTGTTGGCGTGGGTTTCCTCCGGGTGCTCCGGTTTCCCCCACAAGTCCAAAGACATGCGGTACATGTGAATTGGGTAAGCTAAATTGTCCGTAGTGTATGTGTGTAATTGAGTGTGTATGGATGTTTCCCAGTGATGGGTTGCAGCTGGAAGGGCATCCACTGCGTAAAACATATGCTGGATAAGTTGGCGGTTCATTCCGCTGTGGCGACCCCAGATTAATAAAGGGACTAAGCCGAAATGAAAATGAATGAATGAATGATTGTTTATTTATTCATTTAGTGTCTCTAGTAAAAAAAAAAACCTCTTAATAATATACAAATGGCATGAGGGTGATGTATCTTCATTGTTGGACACTTATCTTCATATAGTGTTATTTATTTATGAAATTATGATTTCATAGATTTTTTGATTTCATAGACAAAAACTTCAGTCACATGAGTTTGAATGGGGTCCTTAAACTATTCAAGTCTTTAGTGGAATTGCCCGATTTAAAATGAGCATATAGTGTCTCACCAGAGGACATGTGACAAGTAACAACAGTGTAAAACAGTGACCAAATGTATAATTATTATCATTTTTTTAAATATATGGATGAAATATATTTACTACAACAGCCACTTATTAAATTGGGCCTGGTGTATGATTTATAAGAGCTGCCAACTATGCTTGAGACAGTCACACCATAGGACAGTTTTGTCTCAAATCTGTATTTCTGAGACGTAATAAATGCAATAACACAGCAACAGCATGTTTTATGACGAGTTCCATAGAAGATTAAAAAAAGCATGTTTAAGCATGTACTGCATTTTACATAATGACTGTACTAACTATATATATCTATTTTTTTTTTCATGTATTAAAATAAAACTTCATTTCAACAACCATATTACCGATATATAATTTGGCACAGTGGGTAGCGCTGTCGCCTCACAACGAGAATGTTTCTGGTTTGAGCCTCAGCTGGGTCAGTTGGCATTTCTATGTGGAGTTTGCATGTTCTCCCCATGTTCACGTGGGTTTCCTCCAGATGCTCCTGGTTTCCCCCACAGTCCAAAGACATGTCCTATAGGTGAATTGGGTAAGCTAAATTGTCCATAGTGTATGTGTTTGAATGAGAGTGTATGTGTGTTTCCCCGTGATGGGTTGCAGCTGGAAGGGCATCCGCTGCGTAAAACATATACTGGATAAGTTGGCGGTCCATTTCGCTGTGGCGACCCCTGATGAATAAAGGGACTAAGCCGAAAAGAAAATGAATGAATGAATGAATGAATAAGGGCATGCAATGTAAATAAAAAATAGCAATAGAAAAAATAAATGTAAAATAAAAAATACAATTACAGCTGTCAAATATTGTTCATAGAAAAGTATACGGCAACTTTATAATTACTCAATGTTTCTGGGTTATTGGTATGATGTCGATTGGAGTTCATCAAGTGACTAAGGACATTTAGGTCTTTAAAAAGTACATTCTTGAGAAGGAACGTTAAATGTTTAAAAATAAATTCTTTATCATTTAATGAAGTTGGATTATATTAATTTTGCCAGGGAAAGTGGCAGCTGCTCTCAGTGGACATTCAGTCTAAGAACTCTGCGCTTAAAGTATGACTTAAAGAAATGACCCTTTAAAAAACCTCTTATATTCTCAAATCTATATGATTGATTTAGTAAATTCATTAAATGTATTGCAAGGTGCACAATACAGATATGTGTGCATGTTTGTAATAGATCAAGTTTATATGTGCATATAAGTTTAGCAAAATCAATAAATACAGACGTGGCCTTGAGGAACAAAATATATATATATTTTTTGAATCAAATATAATAATATAATAATAATAATAATAATAATAATAATAATAATAATAATAATAATGATGATTTAGTTTTTATTGAAGAATGTATGTTTAGTGTTGTTCACTTTTCTTGCCAGTGTTTATTCTATAAAAGACTTTATTGTTCTTCTAATATTCCTTTTGGGGGATATTTCCCTTTTCCTTGAACCCCGTAAAGAAACCTTATCTACATTTAAATTGATGACTGTGGAGGTTTTTTTAAGATTTTTGAGAATTTGCATTGCATTTGCATGCCAGTGTGGTTAATGACATTAAGGCGTTTCTCTAGACAAACTCAGCACTTCTGTACCTCTTCATTATCTCGGAAGATCCTGTAGATTTCCATTCTTCAGATCTATAATTATCTTCCAGCTGGAAAACTGGAGAAAACATTGTGCTCACAAGCAGAATTCATTGTTTAAAACTAACAATATCATTACTAGACATCTCTATATGCGCTTTTAGGGCTAATGCAGGGATACTGCAGGGAAAGAAGCTGGGTGGGATACTAAAACAATACATAAAACAGTGGTTTACAAGTGGTTTGCTTTGAAACAGAAGTGGTGCAGACACATCCAAAAACATCCTGCTTGAAAACACAATTCACAATTTATAATCAAATTTTTTTAACCCAGTGTGATTTCTCTTCAAATATTGGTCAAATCTGTTGGCGGTACTAGTTGGTTATAGCTCCCGATGTCTGTAACAACCAAATGAATTTCAAATTCATCTTCATTCAGGTCATATGGACCACCCTTGAAGATCATTGAATGACCATCTGATGAATATCAGATTGAAAACTGACAAGAGCGGCCAATTCCAATCTGATTCGCTGGCTTTGTGCAGCTTCCAGGAGTTAAGATGAAACAACTGCTTGGAAACCAAACAATTTGTACTGGGTACAGTTTTGATTGTCAACACTTCGAGGAAGCTGAAGCCAAGTTATAAGCATCATATTGTTCAAAGAGACTCATAGTACAGCACTTTCTTGCCTGTGGGTGATTTTTGGCCAGAATAAACAGTAATGCAGCCCAGAATTTATCCTGACAGTAAAAAGTTGGCTGAACATGGCTAGTCTAACTTCCAAAATTGGAGAGTCTCTAGGGCAGGAGTGTTCAGTCAAGCTCCTGGAGAGTTACAGTATGGCACCTTAAATGTAATGTAAACCTAACTTAATGCCACATGATGACCACAAGTGCATATAAATGGCTAGTTTGTCTGGCATTGGGATCAAATCAGAGGGAAATTTGCCCGATTCAGCATGAAGAATTGGCATTGACCATCTGGGATGGAACTGAAATCTGGAGTAAGGTAGTGTATAACTCCAGGAGCAGTGTTAGCTATAACTAATCTAGGGGAAAGGAAAAAACAAAAGTCACATGGTTTTGATCATTACATCTTGAAAATATTTTTTTTGTAGCAATTATATTTGTGTTTCTGTATTTATGAATTGTGCCTAGAAGATGCACAACTATCTTTCCTGAAACAACCTGTTAGGGGACAACTGAAACATCTGATTTACACCAACACATGGAACATATATAACTCCAGACAGAGATGCTTTTAGGCTCAACCAGGACTCATCATGAATTCTTGGAACAGTGAAGCACAGTACCACCCCAGTAATTCACTCCTGGAAACAAATCAGCGTTTGCTTAAGATACTTTCAGTTGGACTCAACACACAACAGGTTTAGATGGACCATGTGGACGAAATCTCTTGGATCCAGGGGAGTCAAGCTCAAATTCCTGGAGATCCACTGCCCTGCAGAGTTTAGTTCCAACTCTGCTCCAACACAATTGCCTATAGGTTTCAAACAAACCAGAAGGACTTGATTAGTTTGATCTGGTGTGTTTAAATAAGGTTGAAGCTAAATTGTGCATGGCTGTGGCCCACCAGGTCTGGAGTCTGACAAAAATTGTAATCTTGTAAATTTAGAGCTAGACATACAAGCCTTTGGCCCAAGACTTAATCTGCAAATGCAATGGAGTGAATGTACAGTACTTTATCCCGATTATTACATGGCTAATTGCCACAAAACATAAATATTAATAACAAAACATGCAAAGCTGACAGAAACTGAATTGAGCATACACTAATCTACATATTATCCAAACACAAGATGGCACAAACAGTTAAAACAGTAGTGTGACAAACAAGCATATATATGGATGTGAACATATTCACTGATGGTCAAGACAATTCAAAGTACCTGGATGAGCCTTGTGTAATTAGTTTCAGCGGTTGTTGTCTGGAAATAACATACCTTGCAATGTTGTGACTGAACAATCAGAATCAAGTATTCCAGAGAAGCTAATAAGAATTAAAGTAAAATAAACAAAGGTTTGCTAACGTTACACCATTAACTGATTGTCATGTCTGAGTGACTTGACAGCATGCCACGTAAGAGTTAATTGTTCAGGGGCAGGGAACTTTCTTCTTTTATAGCTTCATTTGGTATGTGCATAATGCAAATTAGTTACTTGGTTGTTTTCTTGAGCTTGTGTTCATGAAAATATGAACACAATGCAAGTAAACAGTGATGCAAGTTTAAGTTTATTTTTTGCTTATACCAGACATGATTATGTGTTATTTTCACCCAGTCTGATTCAAAGAAGAAGGGTAGGTGAAGGGGAATAAAACAGATCTGTGATTGGGCCTTAGAATCTATAGATCTGAGCTTTTGGTTTTCTAAACGACTTCGCTGTACTCTTTATTCCATCATTATCAAAGCTCCTATAATGCTCAATGGAATTGCACAAGTGCCTTTTTACTCCTCCTGTGCTATGCGTCCATTTGAGACCATTACTATAATGGCCAAAGTTTCATTTTGTCACACTGGCTGAATGAAGCAATAATAGATCAGGCTCTTGCTCAGATTCAGATAGCATTGATTAATAAAGCAGAGCGCTTAACTTTGTGTGGGTAAACACACTTTGTAACCTACACTTACATTTCTCTGTTGGATCAATAATTCATCGCTGGCGATGATTCTTTCATGAGACTTGCTGCACATTATTCATGCTGGGCTGCGGAAAGTAGGACACATATAGAGTGAGTGAGCTGGCGCTGCTAGCATAAGGATGAGTGTATTGCTGGAAACTCACATGCTTCAATCGAAGGGGGAGGGGGAAATGCTCAAAGACGTCTAAATTAGAGTGAGCAGGTTTGTGGATGACACAAAGACCAAGCGGGGTGATTGGAGAACCTTGGTGGCCTACATTTGTGGTATAGCCTGAGCCAAGAAGAGGAGTCTTCGGCATGCAGGATGAAGACATCTCAGGTGTTGAATAAATGTTCAGGCAGCAGTTTTCTTTGCTGTCGTTAGCTCAAGGGCAGTGTGTGTTCAGGAAGGTAACAGCACACACAGCCTGCTGCGAAAAGTGAATCTGTGGAGAGTGTGTGATGGAGAGAGAGGGAGAGGGAGACTGATAGTATGTGATGTTTTTAAGGCTGTAACAAGTGTCAGAAACCATCTGGTTTGTATTTGGTGGCACACAATTCTGGTGTGTGGACAAACAATATGTATAACAGCCCAAAAAAAAATCTTGGCAGGAGAAAACAGTTCAGCACCCACTTTGGTTGCCTTGACAGATGACAGGGGAAGACATGCCTAACAGAATGCATTGACATTCAAAAGGCATAATTTTGTTGTGGCCTCACAGAGACTGTATAATTGTTGCGGTACAGTACATAACCTGAATTACAATCACCATGTACTTATTGTTATGAATTTGCTTTGTGTTCCCTGAGACCAGACGGCATGCCCACACTGTTTACTACGAGCTGATGCATATTGCCTGACTGGAAAGAAATCATTGGAATTTACAAGCTCCTATCAGAATGCCTGGCTCGCTGTTCAATACAGAGGTACTTTACTCGCATCTATGGTTCCAAAAAGAACATTTAAGCATTTACGGAGGCTTTCAATTGCTTAATTCTTTACAGTAATTTTCATTGTTTAGATTATTGTGCTACCTTCTTTCTTCCCAGTAGCAAAATAAATCAGAAAAAAAGACAAAAATGACATTGGTGAGAAAACTGAAGTAAAGAAAGCATCAGATTTTTGCTATTTACATATACAATGGTGTGAAAAAGTATGTGCCCCCTTATGTTTTATTTTTTGCATGTGTGTCATTATTTAATGTTTCAGAACATCAAACTATTTTAAATATTAATCAAAGATAGCACAAGTAAACACATCATGCAGTTATGAAATAAATGTTTTTATTAAGGGAAAAAAATAAATACAAAACTACATAGCCCTGTGTGAAAAGTGTTTCATTTCTGTCCTAGATTAATAAGGATTAATAACACCCACACACTCCTCTTGCACATATCTCTTTATCAAACCTCAGTGTATCAGGAGCCACAGGGAACTTGTTTCTGTGTGTTTATTTTTAATTTCAAGAATGGATGACCATTGACTTGCATTGCTTCTTTAATGTTCTAAATTAGGTTTTCATTTTTGCATTAACTATCCCTTTAAAGAATGGCACTTTCAGCATTAATTGGAACATTATAAAAACGTGTGGAAAAGAGGCAAAAAAAAACCTTAACTTACGTATTCACTTAAAATTCAATGTACGTACAGGCTGTTATTGACAACCTATGAAGTCATGGATGTTCTTATATGGTACTCTCGCAGAGAGGTTATAAGTCACTTTCCAAAAACGTTTCATTCAATGTTCCACGCTGGTGGAATGATCTTCCCATTCCCACATGGACTGCTGATTCACACAAGTGACAACTAAAAACCCATCACTGCCAAGATCACCTGAACCCCTGTGAATATAACAACATAGGCTTATTCTGAAAACGTAGCCCTATATACATTTCTGGAGATTGTGAATTATGTAGTCTGTACGTATGACTGCATTTCATCTTTAAAACGAACGCTACGGGGCGGTAGGATGCCACTCCTTTTCGCACTTACTAGCTGACCGCTTATCTCCGTATGGATGGCTATCCCTCTGTTACCAGTTTGTCCAGTTAGCTCGCCATGCACGTCTGCGGACTTAAGATGCAGAGAGGAGTTGATCACGACGACGGGGTTCAAGTCCGGCGAAGATTGGTTCCAAAAAACAGCTAATACAAAAACAGAAGCCATAAAATAAACGTATTTTTCTGGATTGCTTTTGAAAACTGTCGGTTGGTTTTAGAGAAGTTGGTAGGTGGGTCAATCAGTGCTTTTGAAAACACTATTGGTTGGGTTTAGGGAAGGAGGATGGTGGGACAGTCGATCGGTTAGTCAGTCAGTCATTCAGTCAATCGACAGTCAGTCGACAGCGGCCTCTGGTGGATTTACACGAGAACAGTAGGCTCGAATGGCACTCGCGAGAGAAACTTGAGATCGGAAAAAGTGTACACAGCGGCCTCTGGTGGATTCGTGAAAACAAAAACTTAAAAAAAAAAACATAGCTCCTAGGATGTATTTGGCACTCTCTAGAAATGTATATAGTGGTACGTTTTCAGAATGAGCGTGGGTTGAAATACAACCAGGACTCTCTCTTCTCTTTTCATTAGCCCTTTTAATCTTTAATCAAACACCATACCCTTCCCTCCACCTCAAAACAAGTTTTCTTAACTTCTGGTCACATGGAATACATTTAGGGCTGGATGGATACATTTAGGAGGATGAAATCAAGCTCCTCCTTACATTTTTCTTTTTCTAATTTTATAAAAAACGTCACAATAAGGGGAAAAGAACAATCCTAACATCCGTTTCATGCTGACTTTAAGTTTTGTTACAAGCTATTTACACTTTTATAATAAAAAGTGCTGCATAAAAAAATCCTACATATAATTCAGAAAACATATTTCTTTTTTTTAATCCATGAGAACCATTTAGAGTAGTATTTCTGTTATAACAATAGATGGTGATATTCATGTGGTTCATTTAGAGCTGAAAGGTCAGAAGGACATACTGACCTTTATTACGCTAATGGTGATTTCTCTCTCTCTCTCTCTCTCTCTCTCTCTCTCTCTCTCTCTCTCTCTCTCTCTCTCT
>CAIGQW010053986.1:1298737-1310046 GCA_903798125.1 Danio choprae | reverse complement strand
ATAATAATAATAATAATAATAATAATAATAATAATAATAATAATAATCAAATGATGAAACAATTTATTACAGATAATTTTTTTAACAATTTTGGGTTACACTTAATTTAACAGGGCCTTTTTACATGTTGCATGAACTCATTACAATAATAATAATAATAATAACAATAATAATAATATATCGTCAGGGCCTCACGGTGGCACAGTGGGTAGCACGATCGCCTCACAGCAAGAAGGTCGCTGGTTAGAGCCTCGGCTGTGTCAGTTGGCATTTCTGTGTAGAGTTTGCATGTTCTCCCCGTGTTGGCGTGGGTTTCCTCCGGGTGCTCCGGTTTCCCCCACAAGTCCAAAGACGTGCTATAGGTGAATTGGGTAAGCTAAATTGTCCGTAGTGTGTATGGATGTTTCCCAGTGATGGGTTGCAGCTGGAAGGGCATCCGCTGCGTAAAACATATGCTGGATAAGTTGGCGGTTCATTCTGCTGTGGCAACCCCAGATTAATAAAGGGACTAAGCCCCAAAAAAATTAATGAATAAATGAATATATCGTCAAGTTTTTGTTTTAGATTTGATTATATAACAACATAATTTTAATTTATGTTTGTGAGGAAATACAAAAACAATTTGAGAGTTTGAAAATGTTTTTGCATCTATATTATCATAAACAATACTTAAGCATATTGTAATTGTTATACAATACTATCAATACCATTATTGCATACACTATATAAAATAAAGTAAAGAGTACTTGCAGAATATTACTTGGTTTGTGTACAATAATTAATACGGCCAACCATTCATCTTTCTTTGGCTTAGTCCCTTTATTCATCAGGGGTCGCCACAGCAGAATAAACCGTCAACTTATCCAGCATATGTTTTATACAGTGGATGCCCTTCCAGCTGCAACCCAGTACTGGGAAACATCTCACACTCATTCACCCACATACACTATGGCCAATTTAGTGTATCCAATTCACTTACAGCGCATGTCTTTGGACTGTGGGGGAAACCGGAGCACCCGGAGGAAACATTGCAAACACGGGGAGAACATGCCAACTCCACACAGAAATGCCAACTGACCCAGCCGGGACTCGAACCAGCGACCTTCTTGCTGTGAGGCGACAGTGCTAACCACTGAACCGCCCCAACAATACATTTCTAAATAATAAAATATGTAAATAAGAGTCACTTTGAACAGTAGAGTTAAATCAACACCACATATCAAGCAAACATAAATAAACAAAACAACACCTGTGAATCATAAACTAGTTTCTGTTAAAATATACACTCATGAAACTGTTAATTAGCAGGATTTTTTACAGCATACTTGTAGCATCAACAAAAAAATGTGTTCTTTGTTTATAGTCCCATCCAATTGTGAAGCCAATGCGTTCCATATGCATTTAATCCACAAAATGTGTAAACATCAAACTGAACTGAAGTATGCATTGACATTAGACTACAAAGAAAGGGGACATTGCCTCCTCATTTCAGAAATCCGCCACATGGCACTAATGACATTGTAAGTATTTTGACAGGATGAATCGCTATGCAAAGCAAGTGATGAATACACTCATCAGCTCAGTCTCCTCATGTTACGCTCCTAAATCCCTGAGGTCCAATCAGTGTTGTGGGTTGTGTGATTATAAGAGTCATGTGTGCATGCAACCTCAACAGCCACACACGACTGCAGGAAAATATCAACCAACCACTGCAACCAGCCTCAAAGACTTGGTGGTTTTTCTTTGTAGCATGAACTGCCCAAAACAAAAAATTGTGGATTATCAAAAACAGAAAATTAATAAATTAATTAATAAAAAATGCTGTATAAAAATAGAAACTTTTTTATTTGCTATAAATATATGTGAATAATCTTTAATGGAAAAACATTTATTGAAAACATTTACTGATGTGCAACAAAAACCTCATACCACAATAGATTGGATAACAGGACTAAGCAGTGCTGCACATTTAATGCACACCACCTCAAACATTGTTTTAGACATTAGCTATGTTTACATCCACTAATTTTTATGCGAATTTTGGAATATCACATAACAATGCTTAATGGAAACACCAATATGAAAAATGCACGTGGAAAACGGAGAAGGATAAATGGTAAAATTGTTTATGTTTTAATGTACAATTCACACTATTAACTAATAATTAACTAAGACTATTAGCTCAGTAAATTAATAAGGTAGCGTTTGGGTTTAGGTATTGGGTAGGATTAGGGATGTACTAAAAAATAAGCAGTAAAAACAGCTAACATCTTAAGAATAGACCGGTAATAAGTCAGTAGTAAACAGTGTGAAGTGTGACAATCTAAAGTGTTACAGGATCATTTTTTATCTGATAAGAAAGAAATGTGCATAAACTACAATAGAAATACAATTACCGAATAAATTCTAGTATGTGTGTCCAAAAAAAATATCATTTTATTTTATTTTAACAGATCATGTGATAAAAAATAAAAAAGGGCACAATGAGACGACATTGATGGACAAACCAGGGGACCGACCCTATTGTAAAGTATGTTAAATGTTATTTTGGTCATTCTAATATCCCCTGCAAATTAAGCCTCCAAAAAACACTTTCATTACATTTCATCGTCATCTTTTGAGGCACAAGTAATATATATGTTAAATAATATATTATTATAATATATATAAAAAAAATTCCCACAGTGACTTCTCATACTGCAGCAAGTTCAGTTTTTCTCCCTGATACTTGGCACCAGTTTATCTGCGAGTTTCTTTTACTCATTGTATGGAGTGCTTTATTCATATTCACACAGTTTTGCTAATGAGTCTTATTCACATCTTTGGATGGAAACAAAGCTATTGTGAATTGAATGAACCAAACTTTTTCAAGTGGTTTAGTTAAACTACCTCCTGTCTGTTACACTCTGAGGCACTAGTTGTTTACTATCAAGGACAAATTGAACTACAGCAGTTTCTCTGGTTGAAGAACCATTTTTGTTACCAGTAATTTGCTCCAGTTTCCCAGGAAGTGACAGTTTTTTTTTCTCAAACACACATGATGGAAATAATGTTTTGTTTACACATTATTTTATTTATGAGAATATAGCTAGTTTCCTCATGTTGGAGATTAATTTGCGGTTGAGTGTAATGGAACCTTATAACTATTGTAGGGGCTGTTTAAGTAAATCTTTCACTTCTGGTCTCAAGAGGTATTGACACTAGAAGCTGTCGTGTTTTGCACCTGTCTCCAATTTTGGAAATGCTGGTTTGAGTATATCTGGATAAGTTACATTAGTGTTGTTACCTATGGATAGAGATATAAACCCAAAGTATCCATCACTTTTCCAGGGTACTGTGGATGTGATGCATATATATTATTTTGAATTGTATGTGCATACTGTACACACATATCCAGATATTTGTAATTGCATATAATGTGTATGCACAGATCCCACATTACCTACACAACTGCCTTGAGGGCAATGATTTACAATTTTTCTTCAAGGTTGAAAAAAAAAAAACAGTCCAAACACATGCAAGCAGCGACAATGAATGACAAAGTAGGCAAGAGCTTGTGCAAAGAGCACAGAAAGTACCTTCTTTTGTAAAGAAAATTCTATGGAAGAATATAAGTTTACATGGTTTAGAACTGAACATTTTTCCAATGTTTTCTTTATATTATAAAGAATAATATTTTAGATGAATGAGTGTATTTGATGTCAGCTAATAATAGGTGTTTGAGTAAACATCCCTTTTTTTTACCTCAAGAATCGTGGTCTTCGTGGGTTAGGTAAAACCAGAAGGGTTCCGTTGATGCTGTGACTTGATTTGGAGTGAGGTTTAAGGGGTGAGTGTAACAAAGGCCTGCTATTAGGAGTGACTGATGCTATAGGCTTTGGTCTTGTTAGCTAACATGCCTCCCTGATGTACTGTATTGGTTCAAATCCCATTCAGAGTAAAGCTGGCACTGTGACCCAGATGGGAGTGAGATTTAAGGGCGGTAAATGTGAACCAGCTACTGTAGTAAGAGTCACTTTGCAAGTAAGCTTCACTCCCTTGATCTTAAAAGGTGACACTAGAGGTCGGTTTGCATCATTGCGGTCTTTTGCATCCTTGTTAGTGTGGATCCATGCTGTAAACCTTGGTTTGAAACCCATTCTAAGCCAGTTAAAGGGAACCAGCTGGATTCTGTTGGTGCCGTGACCCAGATGGGAGTGGAGTTTGGGGGCCGGATTGTAAAGGAGACTTTGTAGTAGATACTGTTTTAGTAAATCTTACTCCCCTGACACACCATCTTCTGAGTCTAGACTCTGTGGTATTTAGCTTTCTTGCTAACACACCATTTTCCATGCCATTTGATTCCTGGTTAGAATACAATTGAAGGGTTCACCAAGTTAAATTTGCAACCTTGATTGTAAACTAATGTGTAAATCAAAAAATTACCAGAGAAGGTTTTAGTGTACTATGGGGACAGTGATGTATCTATGTGAGACATACTAGCACATGCATGATAACAGACGGCTTGCCATTTTAACAACCCACTCGTCTCCTCCCCCTCCCTTTGGACTAAGAAGATTTGTAGTTTAGACAGCTGGGCCTGGCAGTTCATGGCCCAAACCAATCCTCCTCGGCATTTAACAGCTACCCCAGACACGTTTCTGAGTAATTATCAGTTGATAGATTGGAATAGTATGCAAATATCCGCTCACATGTATGATGAATTAGTTTTATAGCTACATTTTGAATATCCTAATGCCATAATATCTATAATGATGCTGCAATTGCTGCACGCTGCATGCCGAATTTCCTCTTGCCTTTGTGACAAAATGCATATTTGTGTCATATACGGTTATTCACGGACACTGGTCTAAAGATAACACACTAAGTGCTGTCTAGATCAATTATTCATTTCCGTCATACGGATGTTGTTTATGATGGTTTTTAATTAGAGATATTCTTCCAGAATAATGAAGCTCTAAATGACCCAGATATTAAATATGTGCCTGGCTGTAGCAGAGGACTTGCAATCTACAGAACTTAATTAAACTACAGTTTATTTATTGGTTTATTTATTTATTTCAATGTGACATTTTGAAGGCAGTTTGTAGGCATGCATGCTATACGTAATTGATAAACAAAACAAAAACAGCAATGTTGGACTCTGATAAAGATACGTATTTCCTTAAAAATTGTCACTACCATCTACTGAACTGGCATGCAGAATAGAGCAATTTTTTGTCTTTTCATGGATTTTTTGTCTTTCACTAACCACCACATTATTCATTTTATTAAGTTTGACATTGATCATCTTGGTATTCATCAATCTATTCAGTATAAACATTTTAACAAGAACAAAAATTCTAAGTTTTTTATTTTTTTTATTTTTTTATAGGGTGAGTAATGATGACCTGGTGTATGTAATAGTTTGTGTGTAGTGTAATATATGTTTCTATGTAAAACAATAGTTAAATATCCGATACGTCAACAATATGTATTATTCAATGTGGGAATGTCTGATAGATACATTATATGTGATGTTTCACTCATAATCGCCACAAACATGAAACAAAATTACTTTATTTGCAAAACTTGAAATGTCTTTATTGGATTTACTGCAGAGAAGTTGCTGCATGCAATCAAATACCAGTGTCACTTGGCCAGATGTCTTGGACCAATACTTGGTCAGATTTCCATCATAACATGAAATGAGAATATAGGTGTGTTTCTATCAAGTTGTTAGAGGACATGACTGCAGTATTGGTAACCTAGTAACCAACAGTAAACAAGAGCAGCATAATAGAGATATCTGATTGGTCATGTGGCTGTAAGGTTTGCTACGTCAGAGTTTATATGGAAAATGAATATCCATCTCCCATTATTCACATTATCACTTATTCACCTCAAGCAAGTGTCAAAATATTTTTGTGTAAATTAAAGAAGATAGGTGACTCAGTGGTTAGCACTGTCACCTCACAGCAAGAAGGTCACTGGTTCAAGTCCCGGCTGGGCCAGTTGGCATATCTGTGTGGATTTTGCATGTTTTTCCAGTGTTCGTGTGGGTTTCCTCCGGGTTCCTCCACCACAGCCCAAAGACGTGCTATAGGTGAATTGAATAAAGTAAATTTGCCATAGTGTATGTGTGTGAATAAGTGTGTATGGATGTTTCCCATTACTGGGTTGCAGCAGGAAGGGCATCCGCTGTGTAAAACATATGCTGGATAAGTTGGCGGTTCATTCCGCTGTTGCGACCCCTGATTAATAAAATGAATGAATGAAAGAAGATATATTATTCAAAATGTGCCCTATCCATCACTTGTTTCTCATGTGATACTTCAAAATACGCATTAACACAAGGTGATGGAAATCCAGGGGTTTGGATTTTGAAGACACTGTGAACAATAGTTTTGAAAAATATGTTCAAGATCATAAATATGTGCCCAGTTCTACAGTATTTATATTGTGAAGTAAACCCTGACAATGACAGTGATGCTAAAGTCATTTGCTTAAATCGAACTCTTCAAATCTCCAAGAGGTAACAAATCATGTTTTATTTTTTACATTAAAATATCAGGGTATTGATGATTTTGCAGCAGTTCTGGGTAATATCTGGGTAAGTCAGCAAATTATCAAACACTGTTCTAGTAATTCTTTGGATATTTTAATATCTTACATATAATGCCTTAACATTGTTCAGAAGCAAATAATTTGAGTAGGAATCTAAGCATTCAGATTTTGCTGTTGGGTTTAATGCTGGTAAGTGGAATTTGCAACATTAACCAACAGAAACAATATGTTTTATTCATACGCTGCTAGATCCGCTTCACTGTTAACTTTAGATAATGGAGGTATTTTGGCCAGTGAAATATCTTATACTGATTAGAAGAAATCTAATAGCATGGATACCCAAAGAGTCTGGAATCCTGTGGTTTGACTAGTTTGGTGTTGTGTAACGTTCATCCGAATATCACCATGGGGGGTTAAGCCTTTCACCCACAATCCCAACAGCAAGTGGGATTTTGCAAATTGCATCTGATACCGGAGCATCCAGGGGGTTGACTTGTAAGCACTTAAAATAAGCACTCAAATAGTAAAAATAAGTGTCCAGAATGAGCATATGAGATGGATATGTGTGCCATACAGACGTATGGTGTGTTTCTCCTGCTCATATTCTGCTCACACACTCACCATATGCTTGAGTTTCACATTCTTACCTCAGAAACCTCCAGCACGCTCAAGGAGCAGCTTAAAAACATGCTGCTATGGATTACTCACATCTCTTTCAGTTTATATTGAGATGTATGTGGAGACTCTGCCATTGACTGGATGGAGATCAGCTTGAAGCACTGGATATTCATTGTAAAAATGGTTAGCGATGAGGCAAGATTCGTAATTACTCAGGGATGTTTTCTTTGCTTGCGTTATCATTGAGATTAATTGGAATAGTGAATGAGGAGCTACTATAAAGGTGGAATTTCATGATTGTCCTCAACCAAATGGATTAAAATAGTAAATACACTATATAAGTTGGCTTATAATTAATTTCATTTAAAATCTGTTGAGATATTTAACCATAAATTACAAAAAAATAACAAGAAACACGCATGTCACACTTCAACATTATTTATTTATTCTATATGCCACAATTCTGTCTGTTTGTTTGAAAAAAAAAAACACTACAAAAATGTGAAATTAATTATGAGAATTGCAATATATGTCAGAATTGTGAGCTACTTGCAATTCATTTGCAGAACACCTGTACCAATGAAACAGACATTAATATTTACATGTTGTTAGCCATGCTTCTAATCAATTTTAGACAGTACAGACAAACACAGTATCAATAGTGTGACTTTAAAAGATTTAAGAAATCCGCATTTTGGTGGAATGATATATTTATCTACACAATCAATTTAAGGTGAAAAAGTACAAAAAAAGAAAAATGTAATAAAATATAAAATAAAATATTTTTTTATATAAATATATTTACATAGGGGAGGGGAAAGCAGCTCCACATCAACACTGTTTACAGTGGAAGTGGGGAGCTGTTGACCTCGACTGGGGATGTTGTCGGACGGTGGAAGGAATACTTTGAGGATCTCCTTAACCCCACTGACATGTCTTTCAGTGAGGAAGCAGAGACTGGGGATATAGGGGTGGACTCACCCATCACCCAAGCTGAGGTCACTGAGGTAGTTTGTAACCTCCGCAGTGGGAAAGCAGCGGGGGTAGATGAGATTCACCCTGTGTATCTTAGGTCTCTGGATGTTGTGGGGCTGTCTTGGCTGACACGTCTCTACAACATCGCATGGAGGTCGGGGACGGTACCTCTGGACTGGGCAACTGGGGTGGTGGTTCCCATTTTTAAGAAGGGGGACCGGAGGGTGTGCTCCAACTATAGGGGGATCACACTCCTCAGCCTCCCAGGGAAAGCCTATGCCATCCCTATGCCATAAGGAGAATCCGGCCGATGGTTGAACCTAGGATCCAGGAGGAACAATGCGGTTTTCGTCCGGGCCGTGGTACACTGGACCAGCTCTATACCCTCACCAGGGTGCTCGAGGGTTCGTGGGAGTATGCCCAACCAGTCTACATGTGTTTTTTGGACGTAGAGAAGGCATTCGACCGTGTCCCTCGTGGTGTTCTGTGGAGGGTGCTCTGGGAGTATGGGGTCAGAGGCGCTCTGTTAAGGGCTGTGTCGTCCCTGTATGAACAGAGTATGAGTTTGGTTCGCATTGCCGGCAATAAGTCAGACTTGTTTTCAGTGCACGTTGGACCCTGGCAGGGCTGCCCTTTGTCACCAGTTCTATTCATAATTTTTATGGACAGAATTGCAAAGCGCAGCCTTGGGCTGGAGGGGGTCCGGTTCGGGGACCACAGGATTTCATCTCTGTTATTCGCAGACGATGTGGTTCTGTTAGCTTCATCGAACATGGATCTTCAGCATGCACTGGGGCGGTTTGTTGCAGAGTGTGACGCGGCTGGGATGAGAATCAGCACCTCCAAGTCCGAGGCCATGGTGCTCCACCGGAAAAAGGTGGTTTGCCATCTCCAGGTTGGAGGAAAGTCCTTAACCCAGGTGGAGGAGTTCAAGTATCTTGGGGTTTTGTTCACGAGTGAGGGAAGGATGGAACGTCAGATTGACAGGCGGATTGGTGCAGCGGCAGCAGTAATGCGGTCGATGTACCGGTCCGTTGTGGTAAAGAAGGAACTGAGCTGAAAGGCAAAGCTCTCGATTTACCGGTCAATCTACGTTCCTACTCTCACCTATGATCATGAGCTTTGGGTCATGACCGAAAGGACAAGATCTTGGATACAAGCGGCCGAAATGAGTTTCCTTCGCAGGGTGGCAGGGCGCACCCTTATAGATAGGGTGAGGAGCTCTGTCACCCGGGAGGAGCTCGGAGTAGAGCCGCTGCTCCTCCACATCGAGAGAAGTCAGCTGAGGTGGCTCGGGCATCTGTTTCGGATGCCTCCTGGACGCCTACCTAGGGAGGTGTTCCAGGCATGTCCCAACAGGAAGAGGCCTCGGGGAAGACCCAGGACACGCTGGAGGAAGTCTCTGGGGAGAGGGAAGTCTGGGGTTCTCTCCTAAGACTGCTGCCCCCGTGACCCAGCCCCGGATAAGCGGTTGAAAATGAATGAATGAATTAAATATATTTACTTATTTACTACTTTTGAAAAATAAAAATACTATATGTATATACAAAACTAAATAATACATAATGTAACAAAAATATAATAGAATTTACAATTTTGATATTTTCTCTTTTTTTGTAAAATATGTTTACTTATCTAAAAATACAAATTTTTCATTTAATTTTACTTTTACAATATAAATGTTACTATATGTTTTTTCTAAAATATGTTTACTTATTTTAAAAATAAAAAATACTTTTAAATCCAAATGATACCATATATTATATATGTAATATTAAATATAACATACAAAAAAACAAATATATATATATACTTGAAAATTTTGACATACTTTTTAGTTACGCCTCCTAAATTACACAACAAATTTAAAATAAAATAGTAAATATAGTGACTTAAGAGGGTTAGAGGTGTATTTAAAGATCAATAATGTAATCACTAAATCTATCCTATGCAATCTGACACCCAATCCAGTTCTTACTGCAATCACGTCGCAAGTTTTTGCTTCATATATAATGCAATTTTTGTATGAGCCACAGACAACAAACAACAGAACCACAGTGGGTGTTATTGTAATAATACAGTAACATATTTGGTGTGGTAAATAATATAATTATGATTACATTTAAGGTTATTATTCATAATATGAATATATTTTTGGATCAATCAGTCATCAACAACCCAGTACACTATACCGACTGCATAGCACCACCCTAGAAATTACTCAGAATACCCTAACAACCACATAGTAATAGGCCAATGACTTTTACACAGATAAGCACATTGACATTGTCTTCAGAAAAAGGTAACAATCTTGTTGGAAAGTAACTTCATGAAGTAATGCTCTCGGTTTCTCTGAAAGAGCAAATCACCCTTGGAAATGGAAGGGTCTGAAAGCTTTTGTTTTCATTGTTAATGAAATCATGAGGAACAATGAGGTGATCAATCACTGCTGTTCTTCACTGTCAGGCTTTCTTCTTTTCAAAAGAAGAGAGAAGAAAATCTGGTAGTGGCCGGAGAGCAGTGTAGAAAACAGACACAAAGACAAAGTCAAACACACAATTAAAAACTTCAGTGACACTCGCCAAGTTTACAAAAGTGGACTGTGCATTTAGAGATCAAAACACTGATATTGTTGTATGAACTGGTGCTCTATTATGCAGGGTGAGTTTTCGAGGTTTGCTCACAATGCTTGCTATAATATTATGTCAGCTCACAGCAGGGTTGCCAGGTTTTCACAACAAAACTAACTCAATGGCCAATCAAAACTGGCCCCAACAATGGTCAATCAAACTATCTCAACAATGCCAAAAAGTGCAGGAAGAGGAACAACTGGGGAATCAGCAGACACACTGGTGCATTGTGGGTTGTGGAGGGTGAGTCAGAAACCAGCAGGTAGTCATGACTGATAAAATACTCACTATAATATGGTTATGGTTAAGAGGACATTTCACATAACCAATTGCATTCTAAAACTGTATTTGTGAGAATAATTTTAGGTTTACTTTAAGTTCTTGTTATTATTTTTTTACAGGTCTCAGGATGATTCTATCTAAAGAAGTACAGAAGACAACACTATTTGGTAATAGTGTTTTTCACAGTATACACCGTTTCTTTTGTTGAAAAATCACTATTTTAGAAATGACAAATATTTGGTTTTCATAAATAAAATC
>CAIGQW010053986.1:1263938-1286404 GCA_903798125.1 Danio choprae | reverse complement strand
TTATTATTATTATTATTATTATTATTATTATTATTATTATTATTATTATTATTATTATTATTACAGTTCTTGGATAACCTAGTGATTAATTAAAATATTTATCCATTTCAAAAATAAGAAAATAATAAAAAATTTAAAATATATTCTACCAACAAAAAGAAATGCATGCCTAGGATTAAATATTGCCATTTTAATGATTTCCAATGGAGACATTTCTGTACTGTCTGTCATTTCTCTGCTATGTATCATTTCTCTAACTGTTTAATTTCATACAGTGTAAAACCGATGTACTGTATGAAAATAAATGAAGGTTAAATATTCTAAAATGATAAGTACATTTCCAAAAAAGTAAGTACTTTAGCAAGCAAGTAAATAAATGTTCATGTGGACAAGGTTAAACATATGCAATTTAAGTTAAAATTGTGTTGTCAAAATGTGTCACATTTATTGACTTTCTAAGATAAAAGTATCATACAAATGACAGGAAACACCCACTTTATTGTCACAAATGTGAACGTTATTTCAAACAATAAAGTAGACTTTAAACTTCATATGTATATAAAACCACTTGTAAATTTCATTAGATGTAGACAACACAAAATAATGAGTTAAACGGCAAAAAATGTTTACGATGATATAAAACTGATATAAAGCGATGTTAAATGACTGTTGTTTCTTGTTTTTCCAGTGTGTAAATCATATTGTGCATTTCTTTTCATCCTGCAATACTGCTGTATTTAATATCCATTTCTAACAAGAATATGCTACAAGTTGTAAATTAACCATCGCATCTCCATTAATAACACTTGGAAAGCCTGAGCTGCTTTCATTCTGATCTGAGCTGCGATTTCCAAATAAATGTTCTTATTAATCAAGTTCACAAAAACCTTTAAAGAAACCTTTTGAGAGCAAATAGAAGCGTTTCACAATCTTCTCACAATCACATCTTTTGCTGTCATGAACTGATATTTTTATAGTCAGATTTCCGCACACTGCACTTCATTCAACATTTGTATCTGCCTATATGGACCAAAAAGCTCTCCTTTATCTAGTTCACAAATGCATTTCTTCATGCTAATTAGATTTATGGGATTCTCCCCAGGATATTTTTTCACTTAAAGTAGGACATCAATGTCTGTCATTCAGATGAAACACATTTAATCCTCATTTAGAGACAGTTAAATGGGCCAGACAGACTTTTTTTTTGCTTTATCCAATGCATGATTGTTCTAATGTGTGAATAACTATTTTGAGTTTACTTAACTTGTTATTCAGCAGGACACGAAGTGAAAATCAATGCTACATTTATACTTTTAAGTTTTGACTAACTGACATTTACCTTTTTATGCTCTATTTTTAAAGCACAGTTCTGACATTTGTGTGGGTCTTGGTCAGTAGTTTATTGTTATGGAGCCCCCAAAATAATATTGCTCTTGTGATTCATCTCACACATGCTAAATAGTCTCGCCGCTAACCTTTGATCAACCCAAGGTCAAATTAAAATTCAGGCCTGGTCAGGCTGTGAATGTAAAGGTCAGCTAATTAGCCGTGCCGGTACTCATTCGTTAAAGGTTCCAGCAGATAAAAAAAGAAAGTGACCTACGCTGGATATCAAATACTGGCACTGTCGGAAAGAAAAAAGAAAAGGGGTTTAATAGACATCAGTCTTCTCAAGTTAACCAAAGATACAAACGAATAGTTTTCCAAATTTAAATATAGTAGATTTTTAAATGATTATATTCGGGGTCAAGAAACATTTAGATTGATACTGTAATTAGACAATGCTCAGTTGATTTTTGTATAGGCATTCAGATGTACTGTAATGTGTCTGGAAATATTCAGTTGCCTTTTTAAAAGGATTTCTTACATCCAAAGCATATAAAACATATTTGTTTTGCATTTTGTACTTCATGCTAAAGATACATTTATTTTTATTGTCAACGTTTAATATAGTTCTAGTGCAATATGTATATTTTGGTAACGGTGAGATTTGCTGCATTTCTGTCATGTGTGTATAAAGTCACATTATTTGATCAGAAGTGACAGTATAAAAGCATTTATAACGACACAAAATAAATGTATGATACATTCAAGCACACGTGATACAAATGATACAAAAATTATAATGATCCAATAAATAGTATTATTGGGGATAGAAAGGATTATTTTTTAATGTTTTATTCTTTCTGTCACTTTTGGTCAATGTAATGAGTTGTTAATAAAAAAAAAAAAAAATATATATATATATATATATATATATATATATTTATTTATTTATTTATTTATTTATTTTTAAGAAAAAAAAATAAAATTGTGTTTTTTCCCTGATCAGTATTAAACATATAGCTTAGAAATTAAATCTTTAATTTATTTATTTATTTATATTGATTTTTTTTTTTTTTTTACATTTTTGTTACTTGTGGTTGCATTTTTGGCCTATTAAATATTGAGACAGTAATCAAAAAATATATGACTTTTTATTTTAAAACCGAATAAAATATGAGCAAAAATGATACAACATGTAGGAAATATTTTTGATATTCAAAGATTGTCCTCAGTGTTAAAAGACGATCAAAAGAATCATGTTTTTTTAGGTATTTACTAGAATTGATATATTTCCAGCTAAAGTTTATATATTATATAGTATATGACCCTGCTGAAGTATATCAATATATTTACAACATTTCATTGTCTAATTGCATAACTAGTAAAATTCATTCTCTTGGTCTTGGTCATCAGTTTATTGTTTTGGGGCTCAAAATGATATTGCTCATGTATCTTACACATGCTGAATATGTCGCAGAAATAATGTCAAAATGAAACATATTTTCAGCTGTTCTTGTTATATATATTAAAATGCATATACATTTGTGATAATATTATGTTTTTTGTTTGTTTTGTTATACTTTTGTTCAGAAAAAGTCCTTTGCAAATTAATAAAGAATAATTGTATGACAATGACAGTGAAAAAAATGTTTGTTTATTTATTTATTTGTTTGTTTGTTTTGAAAAATATGTATGTACACTTATGACATACAATGATATTACTCTGAACTTGATGATTAGGTTACAAAAGGTCAATTAATGTAATACATAAATATATATATATATATATTTATGTAAATTTATTAAAACAAAAAGTGTGCACAAATTCTATAGTAAAAGATCTAATTAGATCCTCCTCAAAGTCCATCAACCTGCATATGTAGACGTTCCTTCTGTGTTACCTTTCCATCTCATTGAATGTCCTGTTTGTGTTTGTGTTTCAGTGAATCTGCTGGACTCTCGCTCAGTAATGGGGGATTTGGGCTGGGTCGCCTACCCGAAGAACGGGGTGAGTACCAAACATCCTCCTGTCTGTATCCACACTCTCAGTTAAGAACATCTCAAGGTCTCCGATTCCCCCGGCGGCAGAAAAAGACAGTTTCAAAGTGAAAAATAATAGAGGGAGAGGTCAGACACAAACAGAGAAGCAGGGGAAGCCCTTTTTTTGTTCTAAAAGAGGCACAAAGACACGCTAAACCTGCTGCTCTAATTTCTTTGTGACGCTCAGACTGTGATTTATTTCTGTCGAGCAGCCAATTGGAAAACCCGGTGAACAATGCACTGTAAAAAAAATGCTGGGTTCCACATAATCGATTAGGGTTGGGATGACATGAAGGAATTAAGTTAACTTAGTTTTTACAAATGTAAGTGGAATAAACATAAAACTATTAAGTTTGTGTTGTTTCAGCTCATTTTAAATAAATATTGTGAACAAACAGCAAACATTTTTTTTTTTTGATTGTGTCTTGAATTGGAATGATAAATTATGAATTAAATATGATTTTCAAAATATGAATAAATAAATAAATAAATAAGCCTCCTATAGATGCACCAATGATGCATTTATTTAGCACAATTACAGTGTGAACAGTACTACTGTAAAATGTTTGTGCAGTTTAAAAGAATAGCTGTTTTCCATGTAGAATAAATGTATTTTGAAATGTAATTTATTACCATGGTACTGTAATTTATTACTTTGAGTCTTCACTGATTGCTCATAAATCATTCCAATATGCTGATTTGATATTCGGCAAAGAATATTGTTTTATTATTATCAGTTTAAAACTTTCCTTTATTAGCTTTGGTGCCTCACATCTTTGGGGAATCTTTTTTTTTTTTTTGTAACATTAAAAATGTTATAGTTATCACTATTTGACAATTGAATGCAATGTTGCTTAAAAAGAAAAACAGTGGTTAGCACTGTCGCCTCACAACAAGAAGGTCGCTGGTTCGAGACTCGGATGGGTTAGTTGGCATTGTTCTCCCCATGAGTTTGTATGTTCTCCCCATGTTTGCATGGGATTCCTCCGGGTGCTCCGGTTTCCCCCACAGTCCAAAGACATGCACTATAGGTGAATTGGGTAAGCTAAATTATCCATAGTGTATGTGTGTGAGTGAGAGTTTATGGGTGTTTCCCAGTGATGTTTTGCAGCTGGAAGGACATCCGCTGCGTAAAACATCATTCTGCTGTGGCGACCCCTGATTAAAAAAGTAACTAAGCCGAAAAGAAAATGAACGAATTAATGAATAATAATAATAATAATAATAATAATAGTGTTATTAAATAATATTATAAAATAGTAATTAATAATAATAATAATATAATAATAATAATAATAATAATAATAATAATAATAATAATAATAATAATAATAATGATAATAATAGTGTTCTTAAATAATATTATAAAATAGTATTACATAAAATAATAATAATAATAATAATAATAATAATAATAATAATAATAATAATAACTAATTTTATTATTAATTTTAATAACATTTTTATTATTATGAACTGTATTATTATTATTATTATTATTATTATTATTATTATTATTATTATTATTATTATTTTATTTGCTCACCCAGACCCAGACTCCACCACATTTGAAGCAGCACAACTGATTTCAACAGATAATAATAAAAAAAATCAAATCAGCATTATACTGTGGTTTCTGAAACATCATACAAGACTTAAGAGACTGCAGTAATGAATTCAGCTTTGCATCACAATAATAAATTACATATTAAAATATGAAACAGCTATTTCAAATTTGCAATAAATGTCACAATATTACCAGTTTTACTGTATTTTTGATCAAACAGCTGCATCCTTGGTGAGACTTTTTTTTTGAAATTCTACTGTTGTCTGGCATATAATACACCGAGAATACCAAAGTGTAGACAGCTGAAGCGAGATAAAATGGTTTGTCAGCAGAAAAGGAGAATAGGTGTTGAGTATGTTGGTTGTTTTTGACAGGCTGTCAGAGGAATAAGCAGCTACAAAGTTGAACAGAATGGGAAAATAAAAATCCCAGTATAGCTTTAAGTCTGTCAGTGGTGTGCTGTTTTTACACCCTCCCAAAAAACAAGCAACACCATCACGTTGACATCTTTTCGCAACATCACTCTCACTGGAAAAAAAAGAAAAAATCACAATGTATGATGAGTTATTATGAATACTGCATGAAAAGCAGCACCGTTTGCTTTATGCCTCTCACTGAATCATGGGTTATCCTGGAGGGAAGAAAACAAAATGAAGAGTGAAATGAAATCCTGAAGTAAAATTCAGGTGAAGTGACATTTTTTTTTTTCGGATCAACTGTCTAAAGGTGTGTTTAAAAGTTTGAATGTTTGGTTTGATTAAAACGCACCATGGTGGGATTACTTCAGAACAAAATGAAAATCATTTACTCACACTTTACTTGTTCTAAACCTGGTTCTTTCTTCTGTTGAACACAGAAGAAACTATTTTGAAGAAAGACGGAAACCTGTAACCATTGACTTACATAGTATTTGTTTACCAATTGTATGTTTTAGTTCTTATAACGATAAGTATTTTAATTTTTTTACCAAGGAGAGAATTTTTACTGGTATATTGCAAATAACAAGATTTCCTCCATCCCTAATTATTAGGGCAAAAAAACTGAACATGGAGTATATATCTCGTGTGTTGCATCGCCGCATCATGTGTTGACATGTGTTAGAGGCAGGTCAGATGGCTGGATATGTGATGGTTAAAATGCACATTTGGAAGTGGCTCAGAATGGATACAAAAAATTGAAAAAATATTGCAACAAATTCTGATCTGTATATATCTGTTAGTCTAATGATCAATTCTAATTTAGCATCCCTGCATAATGACCTCTTGAATTTGTAGATTTTGATTAGAAAAAGGGTTGCACAGTGGGTAGTGCTGTTGCCTCACAGCAAGAAGGTCGCTGGTTCAAACCTCAGCTGGCTCAGTTGGCATTTCTGTGTGGAGTTTGCATGTTCTCCCCGTGTTCGTGTGGGTTTCCTCCAGGTGCTCCGGTTTCCCCCACACGTCCAAAGACGGGTGCTATAGGTGAATTGGGTTAGCTAAATTGTCCGTAGTGTATGTGTGTGAATGAGAGTGTATGGGTGTTTCCCAGTGATGGGATGCAGCTGGAAGGGCATCTGCTGTGTAAAACATATGCTGGATAAGTTGGCGGTTCATTCTGCTGTGGTGACCTCTGATTAATAAGGGGACTAAGCTGAAAAGAAAATGAATGAATGAATGAATGATTAGAAAAATATATGTGACCCTTGATCACAAAACCAGTCTTAGGAGCAGTTCACACAGAACGTGTTTATTCTTTCCAACATGTTACTTTTCTATTGTTTTACAATGTAAACATGCTTGATGGACATGCATGAGCGTTATGCTTAAGTCTCAGGTTTTTTGAAGCTCCGCACATTTGAACGGCACATATTTTAGACTCCATGTGAATTTAAAGGTGCAGTATGTAAGTTTGACACCCAGTGGTTGAACTAAGTATTGCACGCCTGGTTCAAAACACACACACAAGCGCAGGTTGCCAGATTGATGACAAGTGTGCCCAACTATTGAGCCTAAACGCTGATTTAAGGCTGATTTAAATCGTTTTCTATATAAAAGCAACGGCACGTGATAGAAGGAATATTTTCCATATTAAAAGGAGTTTTTGTTCTAACCAACACCTGAAATGTATATTTTAAAAACGGCTTCTATTTCTTGCAGCTGAACAACAGGATAAACTGACAATGATCACGTCAGGTACACTTCATGGGCTTTATTCAGTGTTAAATGCTAATAATGTGAGTTTGAATTCCATTTTTACGTGACATTTATTGCCATACTACTGAAAGCAGCAGCAGATAGTTTACATCAGATCTTTGAAAATAAAATAAACCATATGAAATTGAACTGTGACTTTACACCAAATATTTAATATGTATTAATAAGTATTATATGTATTAATTAGGTTATAAACCTTACCATTTCATTGGAATGCAGTAAGTGTACTATTTTGGGCTTCTGAATGGCTGTATTTACATTTCTGTCGTGTTGTGTCTGGTGCAAACAGCCAAATTGCTTATCACTGGAAATCTCGTCACGTAGCGTGTTGTTAGGACACACGGTTACAATGTAACCTGCTCACCTAATGTTTACGTTCAGAATATTTATATTATTTGCTAATCAATAACCACCTCAGGTGGAACTCTGAATCTGCGCCTCATTTCGGAGTCTGCTACTGTCCACCGGAGGTCGCATTTCGGTCATGTACGCACACTTTGAGAGCCTTCATGACTGAATGAATGAAATACGTGGTTTTCCACCAAGGCAACTCGGGGTGCTGAAATATAAGTGGCAGTGGGCGGGTTAAAAGAACCAAAACAAAGACAGCTGTTCCGGCACGTAACGCACATTTTTAAAGCAGAATATCTGACTTTAGCATAGTTTTTAAGATAAACAAGAATGTTCACTTAGCATGCTTCTTAAATATCTGCAAACATATTATGGCATTTTTATGCTTTAGAAGAGTCAAAAACTTTAACACGCAGTGCTGCTCATCACTGTCAGTTCCACAGCAGTGGCCCAAAAAGAGCTCACAGGCAGGGCAACTGTTGCAAGCTTTTGTTTACAGGCACTCGGTGGTTGTGTTTGGATACCCTCATGCTTTATGCTGTGCTTTTTTTTTTCAAACCGTTCTGAATTGTTGTATATTGTTGTATGGATTTTTAGAAGCAAAGACACATTCAGAGTGAATGAGCCCTTATGCTGCAAGAGTACATTTTTGGAAATACATTGTTTGGGTCATAATTACTGATTATTATTTTATGTCAAAAATCATTCAAATATTAAGTAACGATCATCTTCCATGAAGATATTTTATAAATTATCTACTAGGGGTGTCAAAATGAATTGTTTCTTCGGTGCACCGCGATGCAGATGCGGACAATTCGGTATCAGTTCAGTAATAATCATAACTGGTTTTTGTGTACTGACGTCATTTTTTTGAACAGCGCCAGAGCGTTAGAGCTGAAGAATTGCTGTGCTGTGAAGAAAATATTAAATTGTTTATGAAAAGCATGGTCAGTGCACCATGATGCACCGAGATATCAAATTGAACCGAATCGATGGCATGATAATCGTAGCCGAACCGAACCATGAGACCAGTGTAGGTTCACACCTCTATTACCTACTGTAAATATATCAAAACTTCATATCTTATCAAAACTCATTTGCTTGTTCTCCTCGTGTTTGCGCAGGCTTCCTCCTGGTGCTCCGGTATTAAACCACAGTCCAGAGACATTCGCTATAGGTGAATTGGATGAACTAAATTGGCCTTAGTGCAGGAGTGTGTGTGTGTGAATGCGAGAGTGTATGGGTGTTTCTCAGTACTGGGTTGCAGCTGGAAGGGCATCTGCTGCGTAAAACCTATGCCGGATCAGTTGGCGGTTCATTTAGCTGTGGTGACCCCTGATGAATAAAGGACTAAGCACGTCATAGAAACAAAGTAAAGGCGATTGTTGTAGTATTTAGATTTTTTTTGAGCCCTCAGATTCCAAATATTGAAATAGTTGAATCTCACCTAAACATTGTTCTATCCTAATAAAGTATAACTCAATGGGAACCTCATTTATGCAGCTTTAAGGTGATTTAAAAAAAAAAAAAAAAAGACATTTATGACTAGTATTGTAGTCTATGCTCACATATCTGCTTTAAGCCTCTGCGAACACCATGATTTCTCCTCCATTCTCGCTGCTCTTCGTGCTCGTCCCAGCTGCTGTTTAGAGGCTTTTATTGTTATCCAGCGCGGCCTGCATCCAGTGTTGACACTGTGCTGTTATAACTTAATTCAGTTTCCTGTTGTGATGGTTAAAAAAAAGAGCGCTTGCATTGTGTTTACCTGCACCTGCCCTCCAAAGCAACAATGCAGGCCCACAATAGATGCCAAAGTCTCCAGGCATGCTGGATAACACCTGTTATGGAGACGATTATTCCTCCTTTCAGATGGAAATACAAACATCCTCGCGTGATATCCTGAATATGATGTGAAATCTGGAGAGCGATAAATCAATGTCAGATGCAGCAGAGGGGTATTCACAATCTTCTCAATGGCTATTGAGATTAAATGATTTTTTTTTGCTCTATTATTAGATGTTCAAATTACTCAAGGGTGACACTTGCAGGCTGAGCTTTTATCAGCAAGCCTGGGATTGTTAACTAGTGTTGCTGTTATGTAAGGCATATCGGGCTTTGATCGAATGGCTGACTGAATTGGTGGAGCTGTTAGTACATTGATTTTTTTTTTCTGTGTGGAGTCATTATGTAAAGATAGATATGTTAAGTGGAGAGAAAAAGGGTCTAATGAAGACAGACAGATTTGTTTTGTGAGAGCATTCATATAGGTATTTGGTAACACTTTAGTTTAAGTATCAGTTCTCAGAATGAACTAGTGAATTATTAAGATATTGGCTGTTTATTTGTATTTATAAAGCGCCTACTCTGCATGATTGTATTGTTCATCCCTAATCCTCCATTATCTAAACCTAACTACTACCATAATAACTATTAATAGCAGCAAATAAGGGGTTTATTGAAAAAAATGTCATAGCAAAGGTTTTATTAATAGCGATGGTTGTACCTTAAAATGAAGTAGTGATGACTGCTTTTGATGTATTGCTTCATGAAGCTTTGAAACCTTTACAAATCGTTTGCTTCGAATCAGTAATTTCAAAGCACATATGAAATTGGCAAGGCGATGTGATTTTAGTAAAGGGGGATTTTTTACATCAAAGATGTTTAGAAAATATAATGTTTCTCCTTGTCAAAATCACCAGCAATCTAGTCCATACAGATGGCTGGAGAACTACAAATCTGCCACCAAAGGAACTACAAATCCTGTCATGCACCACACACTCACACCTGTTCCGGTTTTTCTTTGATTACACACACACAGCTGGGAGCTGCTCAAAGACTGATTACATGGATCATATATACAGCACACAAACACACATACTTTGCTGAGTCTTGTTATCTGTTAAAACTGTGACATTACGACGTGTTTTCCCTTGCCTCGTCTAGCTGTGTTTTGACCCTTGCTTTGCCTTGCTTTGTTTATCCTGCCTGCCGCCTGTACCGACCACTCACCTGTTTATTGACCACAATTCTGGATTATCTGTTTACCCCTGTTTTGACCATTACCTGCCTGACTTATCTTATAAATAAACTGCACACTGATCCTCAACTCCGTTGCAGTGTCCAACAGTTACACTCTTATTGGGGGTGGCAATCTCCATACATTACATGGTTTCATTCAGATCACTGAACAGGTTTCATAGTTTTTACTAGATCTCAGATTAGTTTTATGAGACGTTTGTAGACGTTTTGATGAGGCATTTGTAAAAAGAAAAGTAATAATACTTTTTGGGCTGCTTAGCAGAGCCCACCCCGGAACAAACAATATTTAAGCCTTGAAAACGTATAAAAGAATGCATATTATGCAGACACTTAATATTTAATGATATCAGATGACAAGCTAGGTGCATTTCTAATTTATACTTTCAATTTTAGGTTTGCTATAAATATATATTTGACAATTTTTTTTTGTCGATCTTTCCACTCTTTCTGCTTTCCTCTCCCTCTAATATCCACTGTCCCATCGCAATAAAGGTGGAAACCCCTTTTTTGAAAATGGCTGTAGCTGACGCCTTTAAGGGTGGAACTCCTAATATGGCCGCTTCTCAGGGTATAGCATGAACACTCGCACGATTTAACCCTTTAACATGTCAGTTTTAAATACTTAAGCCCCCTATATGTTTTTTAATGTGATTGTTCTTTGGAAAACATGCCATTTACATTTCAATGACACTATTTCTAGTTTATCACACGACATGCCGTGGAGAGATTAGAGCTGCTGGATTTACAACACATCAATTCATCAACTTCTCCCTAAATACATGAAAGTAAGTGACTGTTAAACTGGGAGAAGAATAGAGTAAACACTTTACTAACCTAAACAGTGTGTATCTGATGTGAGTAACACACATTGTTAGGTTTGGTGTAAAATACTTATTATTGACTTATTATTACTTATCAGCTTGAATTTTTTAAAACACATATTTTTTTTGTTTTGCTAGTAAATATGTTTATGCAAATATCTTAAATGATCTTTCACAAGCAATTCTCTTGCTCATCTTTTTCTCTATGGAATAAGCTCTGCCAGATTATTCCATAGAGAATCTCTAACCTGTATCTCTCTCTTATAAATAAATAAAAAAAAAAAAAACTAAAAAGAATTAAAGAGATTACGGACAAATGATGGATGCAGTAGGTACTCAATATACTCAAAATGAATATGAGATTGTAGAAAAATGAGCATGATCCCTCCCATTAATTATCAAAAATGGTGTAGAATGGTGTAGTCGCCCACCCATATTATGCCCATTATCACTATACAAAAGTGTGTAGTTACACTATACAAATTGCAGTTAGAGAGAATGTTCCCATGTGAAATAAAATACAATTATATAATACAATAGTTCAATAGTTTATTTGTGGACTAATGTTAGTGCGCTGGGTGGTAAAGGTTGGAAAAATCCCAAGATATTTGGGATTGATTGTGTGAGTTAAGGAGGAGATGCTGGTTTCCGGGAGTCTGGAGATGTTTGTTATGCTGTTAGAGTTCACTACACTCACAATCATAATAATTCAGCAGAGCGTCTGGAGTGTGAGAGGGATTTAGCAACAGCTCAGCAGTTTCAAGAGACTCGGTAAAGCCTGTCATTTATACTGCAAATACAAAATATGCCGGATAAACCCTCTTTATTTAGGTATTGGTTATTTAGTTATTTAGGATTTTACATATTAAGTGAACAATAAACTGGCAGGATTAGTGTGCATTCATACAAAATACCTTTAAAAAAAGAGGTCAGATGGTCTTAGGGCGAAAGACTGCAGGCAGAAACATTGTGTTTTTTTGCACCTGTGACTTCTGAGATTTTTTATTTCCATTTTAATGGACTAATGGAAAGAAAGCATACAAGATACACTTTTAATTGTTTCTTTGTTAAAACTTTATATATTTGTGTGAGAATATATTATTAACAGGTATTTTTATTTACATTTTTATTTAATTTAATATTTTTGTGAGGGCATCACGGTGGCGCAGTGGGTAGCACAATCGCCTCACAGCAAGAAGGTCGCTGGTTCGAGCCCCGGCTGGGTAGGTTGGCATTTCTGTGTGGAGTTTGCATGTTCTCCCCATGTTCGCGTGGGTTTGCTCTGGGTGCTCCGGTTTCCCCCACAAGTCCAAAGACATGCGGTATAGGTGAATTGAAAAAGCTAAATTGGCCGTTGTGTGTGTGTGTGAATGAGAGTGGATGGGTGTTTCCCAGGGATGGGTTGCAGCTGAAAGGGCATCCGCTGCGAAAACATATGCTGGATAAGTTAGTGGTTTATTCGGCTGTGGCGACCCCTTATTATTAAAGGGACTAAGCCGAAAAGAAAATGAATGAATTAATGAATATTTTTGTATAGAGACTTATGCTCATATAGAGTTTGCCTTATTATATTTATATAGCATGCTATTCTACTAATCATTGTGATTCATTTTTCTTCCTGACTGTTTAAGAATTTTGAACCTGATTTCATTCAGTAAAAAAAAGTGACATATTTGAGTCATTTGTCATTGGCAAAAACTCTACAAAGATAGATGTGAAGAAAACATATTCCAGTGCATTCCAGTGCATTATGTGTCCTAATGTGACCTGACATGGGTATATGTTTAATCAAATGCATCTCATTCATTCATTTTCTTTTCGGCTTTGTCCCTTTATTAATCTTGAGTCGCCACAGCGGAATGAACCGCCAACTTATCTAGCATATGTTTTACTCAGCGGATGCCCTTCCAGGTGCAACCCATCACTGGGAAACATAAATACACACTCATTCACACACATACACTATGGACAATTTAGCTTACCTATTCACCTATAGCGGATTTGTAGAGGAAACCGGAGCGCCCAGAGGAAACATACGCGAACACGGGGAGAACATAAAAATTCCATACAGAAATGCCAACCTACCCAGCCGGGGCTCGAACCAGCGACCTTCTTGCTGTGAGGCAATCGTGCTACCCACTGCGCCATTGTGACGCCCCCAAATGCATCTCTTGCATGTTAATTCATTTTTCCTGTTTACACAGATCATCAAGAATTATTAAAGGTGCCATATAGTGCATTATGCAATATGCTATGCAATGTATTCTCTGATATCTACATAGTAGGTATGTGGCTTAAGTAAGTTTAAAAATAAAATCTACAGAAATTGTTTTATATGCTCATTTATAACCCCAGAAATGACCCCTAGAATGAAAAATCTGTTGACCATATTTGGAACGGTCATGAATATTAATGACCTCAGCTCTGAAACTCTGCAGCTCATGTCTGAGTGATATGACATGACAAATGACTCAAATGTGTCACCTTTTTTTCACTGAATGAATTCAGGTTTAAAATTCTTAAACAGCCAGGAAGAAAAATAAATCACAATGATTTGTAGAATAGCATGCTATATATATATATATATATATATAAGGGGCCTCACGGTGGTGCAGTGGATAGCACGATCGCCTCACAGCAAGAAGGTCGCTGGTTCGAGCCTCGGCTGGGTCAGTTGGCATTTCTGTGTGGAGTTTGCATGTTCTCCCAGTGTTGGCGTGGGTTTCCTCCGGGTGCTCCGGTTTCCCCCACAAGTCCAAAGACATGCGGTATAGGTGAATTGGGTAAGCTAAATTGTCCGTAGTGTATGTGTGTGAATGAGTGTGTGTGGATGTTTTCCAGTGATGGGTTGCAACTGGAAGGGCATCCGCTGCATAAAACATTCCGCTGTGGCGACCCCAGATTAATAAAGGGACTAAGCTGAAATGAAAATAAATGAATGAATGAATATGATATATATATATAATAAGGCAAACTGTATATGAGCATAACTCTCTATACAGAAATATTCATTCATTCATTTATTCATTTTCTTTTCGGCGTAGTCCCTTTATTAATCTTGGGTTGCCACAGAGGAATGAACTGCTAACTTATCCAGCATATGTTTTACGCAGCGGATGCCCTTCCAGCCGCCACTCAACACAAATTGTATATGAGCATAACTTTCTATTTAAAAAAAAATCATTAAATACATATTTTAAAACATTATAATAATATAAATAAATAAAATACATCACAAACGTATGTGGCAAATTTCACAATATACAGTACAAAATAAACAAACAAAATACATTTTAAGTGCAATGCTATGTCTTTTGGCAGAAAGTGGACGGTTTTAATCTTCCTGCCTCTCCCATTTTCAAAACAAGTGACACATACATAGTACATTTAATGTAAGCTTAGAATAACTAAATGAAATTGGGAAAATGTATCATTGTTGTAATTTCACTAGGAAATGTTGTGGCCAATCAAACGCATTTTGTTTTATTCTGATTGGCCTGTTTTTCACTGGGATTTTTAGACTCATGGTATTATATGAGGACAAGGAAACAATGGTAGTTATTCAGCTATATCTATCCAAATGTCCATTCTATGGCACCCTTAAGAACGCAGTCTTTTGCATGCCAGGCCAGCAGGTGGCCTAGATGTCATTTTATTGATAAATAGTATGTGTCTGCGCACATGCTGTCCTGTTGTCCACCGTCACTGTTTTGGTTATCAAGTACTTAATCATACCCAGGGTGCGAATTATACATTGACGATCGGGGGGTGGGGGTTCAAGTTTTTCAGTTATGTTTGGTAAAATGCCTTAGTGAACCAAATTTATTTAATTCAATTACATCTAATTTATTAATCAAACTTGTTATTATGTATTCAGTGTTTGAGGGATATTGAGTGGTTCTCAGTGACATTTTTGATATTAAATAAATGGTGACAGGTTTGCTTTCCTGCACCTATTAATGAATGACCATGAAAGACTGCACGTGTTTTTTATTTTACTGTTTAACTTCCATGTGACACCTACACCTTTTTTAAAGAAACATGTTTTGTGGACACTTACACTGTCTGTTGGTGCTCTAGATTTCCTAGTTTCAAATTAATATTTTTGGCGCAAACATGCATTCACAATGGTATAAATCATTATAGGGGTGGTCAAATGTATATTGAAGTTATCTATTGTTTTAATAATTAATATTATTTAAGATACAGATCAGAGCAAACTATTTCTATTAAAGGGCAGATAGTAAAACCCCCCAAACCCCCCCCCTGTAATTCGCACCCTGATTATACCTATAGATTGAATAATTAATATGTATGCACATAGCATCACTGTTTTTATAAACATATTTTTTGTAGTTTACACAAAGGTGATGTGCTGTCTTAGAAAAAAACCATTTTCAACAGTTTGCATTTTCAGTCCCCCAAAATGGCATTGTTATGTAAATGAATGAAAAAATGCATACAAACACATGAAAATGTTGAATAAGTCAGCATAATGCTACCACCTAAAATGATGCCTAGGTATGCAGCTCACTGGATTCTGGAACCAAACAAGTAAATAATTACATTTTTAAATTCTTGTTTGCATGGTTCATGTAGGTAACACAAGTGGGTCAGATACCCATTTTTGAAGACTCAAAGGTTTTCAGATGTACAATCAGCAATCTGTACTGGCAGGTACATCACAGAACACCAGCGATTATCTTTTCACCCCGGTTTGTTTGTTTTCAGGCCTGGCTTCATGCTGCTTTAACCGCTGTCAGAGCAGGCTAGATTTGCCAAGTCAACGAAGCGGTTTACAGGAGCTCAGCTAAATCCGGGCTTTGTGCAGGCCTAGGGCTCCTCTGGCTCACACCGCTGTCCTTTTTTTCCTGTCTCTTACCAAAGGGGGAAACGCATTGATGTGGTGCTCAACAGAGGAAGCGCTCAATCTGCCCTGAAAGGTCGAATTCACGTGTCCCACCACACTCTCAAAGACATTTCATCAAAATTATAGCAGAGAGATGTTTTCAAACTACTGTACACTTGTGTGGATCCTGGTTCATCTACATATTGTAGCAGTTTGGATATCAGTTGGTCAATGAGTGCCACTAAATTATTAAGGACTCATTAAGGACTTATTAAGGCAAGTATTAATTTATCTTCTTATTTAGAGCTACGTATGGTGGCCGAGAGCGCTTAACGTGCTGCAAATTAAGAAATTAATTACAAAAAACACCAGCAAATTAAGAAAAGGTCTTCATTGGTTTCACAGACATGTGTTGCAAATCCTCACAATGCAAACAAACTAAGAAAATGCACTGCATTTTCTCACAACACTTGCAAATCGAACGGAACACAACGGAAATGTTTCAAGGGGACCTTAAAGGCTGATTTATACTTCTGCGTCGAGGGATCGCTGTGACCGACGGTGCCTGCCTTGCGCGTAGTCGTGCATGTATACTTCTGCATTCTGTTTGTGTTGCTCTACAATAACACCTCTGAAACGCTAGCTGGCAGTAGGTTTCTCTGTGTCGAGTTTCCTCGCGGGTGTTTTGTTTTTGCTGAACGCTACAAGTAGCTAAAACTTGCTTATTCAGAGGCGTCAACCGGCCGGCGGATGTGCAACAACTTTAATCATAAGGTAAACACAAAACAAAAGTTTCCATCTGGAGCTCTTTTACGGGACTCCACACTTGTAAACACTCTCTCCATCGGGCTCACAGCTCTCAGAACCGCCCACGCTCGTCGCTGACAAATCACACAGCTTTCGCTACGCGACGTGTAGTTAAATTTTTTGAAAGGTGTGTGTCAGCCATGACGAGGGCTATGATGGCCGCGACGGACCATATGTGTGTGCTTAACTCAAAAATATAAATTAGCCTTAAAACGTGACTAACTCGGCTATATAGGCTATGGTTATTTAGACTGATAAAATACAAAAGACTAGGGAATCAGGATGTTAAAATAAATGAAAAAAAACTCACCTTTCAAAGATCACTGAGTACTAGTGACGGCACAATAAAGCAGCATCATCCATCACGTTTTTGGGTCCTTTTGAAACATTTCCGTTGTGTTCGGCTCTTTTTGCAAGTGTTGTGAGGAAATTGTGTTTTTGTAATTTGTTTGAATTGTGAGAAAATGCAGCACGTTTTTTTTTTTTTACTTGTATGCATTGTGAGGATTTGCAGCATGTGTGCTGTCAAACAGATGAACATCTTTTCTTAATTTGCTGGTGTTTTTTGTAATTGCGTGTGTTTTCTTAAATTGCAGCACGTTTAGCTCTCTCGGCCACCGTAGCTAAACAATATATCGTTTCAGCATCGATATCGCAACGATGCGCATCCGCAATTGTCACATCGCAATATATGCAATGTTGAGTCTTAAATATAGGTGACCAGGAGCTAAAGAATTTTATTTAATTATTGTATTTATCTGGAATTTATATGATTAATAAAATAATAAGAGCAATAAAACCAATTCTGATTTATGAAAAAAAACTCTTGCTTAGAGTTTTTGTCTTGTTTCTAGTCCAAATATCAACATTTCAAAGTGAAAACAAGATTATTTTACTTGCTCCACTGATAGATAGTTGTGTTTGTTTTAAAGAAAAACTTTAAAAAAAGAACCCTAAATAAAAGTTAGATATTAAAGCTTTAATATCTAACTTTTATTTAGGGTTCTTTTTTCAAGTTTTTAGAAGCAAAGATCATAAAGAATTTTTAGATATTTGGACTAGAAACAGGACAAAGCAAAGTAAGAAAAGCATTTTGCATGGTGATTATTTGATTTCTGAACATGAATACCGTTAGACTCCATAGAATACCATCAACTAGTGCTATTCAAACATAAAACTGTATCCCATATCGGAATATTTATCGCAGAAAATTAAAATATCACAATATCAGATTATTCCAAGATTGTGCAGCCCTTATTTACACATCACTTGTGAAAATGAAAAATATGTAATAATAATAATAATTAGCATCAAAATGAATCAATCAGTGTTTTACTGCCTATAGTGTTCATTTCAGCTGAAAACTGCAGCAAATTATATGCAACGGTATGTTTTGTTTCACACAGTATTCCAGTGAGCCTCGGTAGCACTGCTGGGTAATGACAGGTTATTGTTTGAAAGGCAGTGGGTCGTGTTTGCTCATTCTCTGTGGTGCAGCATCAGTAATAAGCCAAGGTGGGAGTACTGTGGGAGTTGGGGTTTATGGGTAAATTCATGCTTATAGCACACACTGACTCACACTGAGAGAATTGAGGGTTTTAGGGGCAGAAAGCATTGGTAAATAAGTGTGCCGGGATAGTGGAGGGAAGAATTTAAATGGAGAGAGAGAATGGAACTCAGTAGGGTATAGAAGGAAAGGGAGGATTGAGAGTTTGAATGATGATGGTTCACTGCAATTTGTATCCTGAAAGGCCTGACAAGTGAACTAGCCACAGAAGTACTGCAACTGAAATGTAAATGTGTTTGCTTTTTTTCTCCATATGGTTTGTTAGACTCTTTCTGATGAGTAAAAACATATATTAGGCCTGTACACGATTGTAATTTATGTATAAGTGATTTTATCTGCATAACAAATACAAATAACAATTTAAAAAGCTGGAAAATAGATTCTTATTTTTATTTTATTTTGTATTTTTTTGATTTATGCAAATGAATGAGTGTTGAAGGATTTAGGAAAAGCTTGACTATAGTTATTTTGAAGTTGTAAATATAACAGAGTATTGAACTATGTTTTTAAAACTATTATTCCACTATTTATGCTATATTTAAATGTTTCGTCCGGGATGACACTTTTATCTATGTGTTTGGATAAACTATGTGTTCAAAATCCACACAAAAATAACTTTTCATATACTTTTTTTGCATACAAAGAAAGCATACAATAACCAGAGAACTTTGATTCAAAGTTCAATATTGAGGTTAAATAGCTCAAGTAAGTTTTCCCTATTAAATGCACCATCTGGTTTTAATCTATCTTAAAGTCAAACCCAGTTTGTTAACCTCCCCTTGATTCTTTGGCTTTAATAGGATTTGCTCCCTCACCCCAAAACAGGGGCTATTATGAGACCCTAGCTTGAACTCTAATACAGTTACAACTTTAACATTTCATATAAGCAGCATTCCAGAAAAATTACATTTAAACATCAATTTCCTATTTCTTTTGTCACTTGTGTTACATTTGAAAAATTAACATTACCGGTGAAATGACCGCTCTGATCTGTGGAAGGGTTACATGACAATGAGTAAAGCCGAGCTGATAAATTCATGTCGTTATGCCTTACACACTTCAACAAAAACAACAGAATCATATAATGTGTGATTATCTACAATATATGTGGTGCCCTGTTATATTTCTGATGAGCCCCTTTTGCTAAAGACATGAAATGGATTTCTAATAGTCTCAACACAGCACACCTACAAAAACAGCTTTCTAGGGTCCAGTGAAGAAGTGTGAATATCTACAGTTAGTGTATTTCATGTACACAATGTCAATACAAATACTTTAGGGCTGATTTATGCATTTTAAAAACTTAAACTTGTAAAGTTGTTTATAAAATTCACTGTTGACTGTTGCGTACTTACAATTGCATTGTGCACGACTTCATGGTTTCTTTTTGCAATATTGGTTTATCAAAATAAAAGTAAAAAAAAAGTACTTAAAGTGATAACCCCCCCCCCCTTTTTTTTTTTGTAAATAGGCTGAATTGTCAAGTCACCTAGAGGTAAACAGTTTAATTTTACAATTTTCTTTATCCATTTAGCCGATCTCCAGGTCTGGTGGGAGCGCTTTTAGCTTAGCCTAGCATAAATAATTGAATCGGATTAGACCATTAGCATATTGTTTAAAAGTAAAAAAGGTAATGTTCCTATTTAACGCTCGACTCTTCTCATGTCTTATTATAGTTGCATTTAGTAATGCAACGTGCTCTCAATCTCACATCTTAAATTTTGTAGTCCATGAATGGCAAATCATTTCATTTACACTTAGAAACACCCTATAAAGAAAACACTGATGTAAGCTACATTTTTAATAAGTTGTAATCATTTTCATTGCTATAAGTTGGAATCATTTTTAGAACGTAAAATCTGTACTCACTACTCTTGAGTACTTTTAGAAAGGCTACTTTTTTATTCGTACTCTGAGTAGTGTTGAGAACAGAAACTTTTACCCTACTTCTACTACATATTATTTGGCAGGCAATGGCACTTTTACTTGAGTATGATTTTTCAATATTCTTTCCACCACTGCTTTTTAGGGCCACCAAATGTAACAGGCTGTTGTCCGTTCAATCTCTGGCCTGATATGATTCATGTTACCTCTACACAGCGGTGACACGCATGCTTGTGCAATCTAGTGCAAAATGTGTTTTTTTGTAATGAAAGCCTTTTGGAATTATCTATTCATCTTCATCCACATGTCAGAAATGTTGTCGTCGTCGCTGGGTGCCTGGTATTAGTAATGTATTTTCGCATGAGAGCTTGAAACGAATATCCAAACGCCCTTGGATATCTGGATGATCCAAATTCGCACAGGCCCATTTTCATTTCAAAAGGCAGGCTTTCTCTAAATTGCAGCTTTGCCAATGCAATTTACCAGATCACGGCCACACTCATATTGGAGAAATGTACGACACACACTTTTTTTTTTTTTCTGTATCATTGTAGTCCTGATGCATCACCACAGGGCTATGATCACCACCGCTCGAGTGAAATTCAGATGGTGCTATGGATGTTTGGCTGATTGGAATAAAATTAAAATGGGAAAATTCATTAGAAGCCAGAGAAAGAAAAGCGAAGGGACAGATTTATGGTCCACCTCGTCATTAGAAGTGTGACTTTGAAACTGGATACAGCTCATGTCAGAATTTTACAGATACAAACTAGTGTATATAAATGATTTCATGGCATCGGTGGACAAAATGAATGGAAAGCACCGTGCTATGACTGAATAATTTCGAGCAAATTCGTACCCGACTAGGTGCTTATAATGAATATTCATGGGTATTGAATGATTTGCAAAAGCAATGAATTATTGAATGTGATTTGCATAGCACAGACGCTGATTTCTCAGATAAAACCTTTTTAGCATGGACAAATGGAGTCGCTCATTTCTTAGTGAAGCTTCATTTCAGCATGTGGAAAAAGTGCTTGAATGCGTTTAAAATAAAATTGACTTGCAGATAACGTTTTATAAAATACAGAAATCACCATTTATATTTTGAAGCATTATGACATTTCCATTGAGACTTTAAATGCTTTAAATGTAATAAACTTGAAACTGACAATCCATCATTTTAAAGGATCTCATGGTAGGTTAGCAGATAATTTAGCATAATAAGACAGGATGTAAATATAATAACATTTCTGCAAAGGAATTGCACCAAGATAACAATTTTGCTGTTATCTGTACTGTAGCTGTTATTTAATGTTAAATTACTTAGGTTTTATTGTGAATCTGTTACAATATAACTTATTTTGTATTTTCATATATTTTGAACATTTTCTATGTTGTTCAATTAGGTTTTTTTTTTAATTAAAGGGTTAGTTCACTCAAAAAATCATGTTTACTATTGGCCTGTAGTAAAAGTGCACCCTGATGCGGGAGGGAAGATTTAGGCAAACAGATTCGTATTTTGTTTCGTATTTTGGCACATATAGTGTTTTTGTTGAGTTCATTACAGACAATATTTTCAGTCCCTTTTCTGGAACATCTCAGCGCCGTTGCTGTCTACAGAGGATGAGGGAGCTCTCGGATTTCATCTTAAATATTTTCATTTGTTTGTAAATGTCTCAAGGAATTGGAATGTACAGTGATGCATTGCTGCTACACATTTATTATTTCATCCACTCAATTATGCTGTAATAACAAACCCGTTTCTCATTAAAATAAGATGTTATTTTGTTAAAACAACTTTGTTTCTCGTAATAACGAGGTCGTAATTTGTTAAAACAATATATTTTGTAAAGCAACATCCTTTTTTCATTAAAATGATACTTTTCTTGTTAAAAGATCTTTTATACATGATGTGACCATTATGTTTGAATACTGGGACAGTAAAAGAATTCAGCTTTTTGGCTTGATATTGTACATTTAAATGAACTGGTTTGTTTTTACTTCTCAACTTAAACCACAA
>CAIGQW010053986.1:1250033-1260555 GCA_903798125.1 Danio choprae | reverse complement strand
AAAATACTATCGAAACCAATGACTACCATTTCCAACTACCATTTCAGTTTGTGAACATAGATTCATTTTTTTCTGAAGTTTTGCACTCTTCAGTACTAAATGTTCACTTCTAAATATGACCCTATAAACAATTTTAGTAGCTTCCATCAATCATGTTTTTGTAACTGTACTCTTTAATACGTATCCTAAAAAACACAATATCTGAAAATTGCTAAATTGATATCTGCTATTTTTTTGCCAATAAACTCTTGATTTCTTCTTAAAAATGAGAGTGAATGCTAAAGGAATATGAATATGAGAATGAATACAAAAAAAAAAAACTGAAATAAAATTTGAGTTTGTTTCAGCAGTTCGAAAGTATTTTTTTTATTGGTCGCAACAATTAGTCGGTGAGAGTGTTCTAGAACTCTGCCTTCTTTGACATGCAATTGATTTGTATCTCATATCCACAGAGGTCAGACAGGAGAACAGCATTCAAAACCACAACACAAAGTTAGCAACATGAACACACTGGAGAGTGGACTAGATGTATCCACACCTTGCAGAGAAATTTTAAAGATTCAAAGTGGGTCACACACCAGACGAGAAGCACCCCCATGTCACGTCACATCTTTAAACTTTCTAAAAATGTTTTATAATAACTGCAAATTTCAAATAGAAAACAATGTAAAGATCAAGGCTGCTTGCTTGATGTTTATGAAACTGTTCTTCTCTCTCAGCCACCATGGTTGTTGTGTTTAATGGTACACATGAGCAGAACGACACACTTACAACCACACTTACTGCAGCACAGTGGAGTTAAAGTGTTTAAAAACAGTATACCATCACTTAATCTTTTCAAGTTACTTTTTGCCCTCAAACAAAGAATGGAGAAATACCTTTATTTAAATCAGGGGTGGCCAAACTATGGCTGTTTCTCACTTTCACGAATGCTGAAAATATACTCGTGTTCTTCTGGAGACCATTCTTGCCAAGTTACCTCGGAAAAACGAACTCAGGAGACCGCGAGAACACAGAACGTGTCCTCTGAGAAATGAGATGCTGCGTTCTTCCTGATGGTCACATGACCTTCGCGTTTTTATCGGAAAATTATTTAAACATGACAGCATTCATACAATGATTTATTGTTTTTCCCCTTTTCACAATATATACTAAGCATAAATACCTTAAAAATATACCTTGCACAATACAAATAAAGCAAATTTTAATATGAATTTCAGCAAATAAACACCCTTAATGTGTTTATGTCTTTATAAAGATTTTCATGGTAATGTTTACTTTCACTGTCTCATTTAGGGAAACTCCTGAGATAAATAAAGTACATCTCTGAACTTAAATAATAAATCTATATAAAATGCTGTGCTTCCCACCTCAGCCACAATGACTTCTGGGACTCCTAGAGAAAATTAGTATCGACGCATCCTCGATATCAAAAACACATCCAGGAACTTTCACGCGTCCTCCGTTCTTGCGGTCTTGTGTTTTGGAACTGACTTTTAACAGTTGATGATGATGTTACATGAGAACACGAGGATGCAAGATCGCTGAAGAACGCATATTGAGAAAGAGCCAGAGTCCTGGAAAGCCGATGTCCTGCATATTTCAGTTCCAATCCCAATTAGACACACCTGAGCCAGCTAATCAAGCTCTTCCTAGGTATACTAGAAACTTCCAAGCAGGTGTGTTGAAGGAAGTTGGAAGTAAACTAAGCATGGAACTATACAACTATAATTTAAATAATATCAGGGCCTTAAGTGAACCAGGACAACATTTATTATTTTCTGTTTTGGTCTTGACCAAAAGAACCGATCTACAAGTGTGAACAAAACCTTAGGTTTCTAGAACTCTTTTTTTGATCTACTGTGTTTCTCTTTTTTTAGTGGGAAGAAATCGGAGAGGTGGATGAGAACTATGCACCCATCCACACGTACCAAGTGTGCAAAGTGATGGAGCACAACCAGAACAACTGGTTGCAGACCAACTGGATATTAACCCAAGGTGCCCAGCGAGTGTTCCTGGAGCTCAAGTTCACCCTACGGGACTGCAACAGTCTCCCCGGAGGTCTGGGCACGTGCAAGGAGACTTTCAACGTCTACTATTATGAAACCAACGACGAGGAGAGAAGGAATATTCGGGAAAGCCAGTACTCAAAGATTGACACCATCGCGGCCGACGAGAGCTTCACGGAGCTTGATCTCGGAGACAGAGTCATGAAGCTGAACACGGAAGTTAGGGATCTGGGTCCACTGACCAAAAAAGGCTTCTACTTGGCTTTCCAAGACCTGGGCGCATGTATCGCCCTCGTGTCCGTCCGTGTCTTCTACAAAAAGTGTCCTTTTGTTGTCAGGAATTTGGCCCTCTTCCCGGATACTATAACTGGGGCAGATTCCTCGCAACTTCTGGAGGTGTCAGGGACCTGCGTCAACAACTCGGTGGCCGATGAACTTCCCAGAATGCATTGCAGTGCTGAGGGGGAGTGGCTGGTGCCCATTGGGAGGTGCATGTGCCAGGCGGGCCATGAGGAAGTTAATGGCTCCTGTCAAGGTTGGTGAACATCTTCATTATTATGCAAATGCGAACGCTGCTGATGCCGCACATGTGTGACATATTCCCCTTGAACTGCATTTCTGAATGTTGCAGAAGCTGATGAGAGCCTGACCTCTTTGTGTGGCGTGGGTAGACTGTGACATTCATTTCACAATCTAGTGATTTTTACGGCTTTAATTTTTCTTGTATTATGGCAGGCCGAGTTTATATTGGAAATGGTCATAATGGCTGCATGTGTATTTGAAATACTTAGAACACTCAGCAGGTATTTAAGAGACTTTCTCAGGATGTTAGAAGGATTTACGTGACTCAATGATAAGAGGCGGCGTTAATAATGGAGGAAATGGTTGAAGTGGGCTGGAAGTGTAACAGCTGTCAGAAGGTGTAAGGGTAATAGGCAGATGATTCACTGACGTGAATAAGACAATGAACCCAACTTAGCAGCCCACTTAAGGCTGAATATGGTTTTATATTACTGTAACAACCTCGCATCTAGATTGAAGGCCAAATCAAAGCTTTTTATGTTGTTTTAAGTTACTGCAGTACATTAATCAGCTTTTAAATATGTTTTTTAAGTTATAGAAGTGATATTTTGATTTGATTGATGTTAGTTGAGCTGACTAGAAAAGTTAATTTGATAAAAACTAAAAAATAAATTAGTGAGAGTGTGCAAAATATGCTTCAGGAAACTTTTATACAGTTGAAGACAAAATTATTAGCCTTCCTGTGAAATTTTCATTCTTTTTCAAATATTTCCCAAGTGCTGTTCAACAGAGTAAGGGGATTTTAAGTAAGGGGATTATTATTTTTATTCTGGAGTAATAAGCAAATAAAAAACCTGTCTATATTATCATGATATTATAAGTCCATAATTGACCATACTGTAATATTAAAAAGTCAATAGTATTATCCCCCTTAAGTCCCCATTTTCTGATGGGCCACTAGGCGTGTCAAAATTAATTGTTTCTTCGATGCACTGAGGCAGACGCGAACAATTCAGTATCAGTTCAGTAATAATCATAACCGGTTATTATGTAGTGACGTCATTTATCACATATGCGTTATATGGCGGTAGCTTACTATGGAGAGGGAGGAGACTGTGAGTAATTAAAAAGTTCCAACTACTGAAAAAGCAGATAACTGTGCACAACTCACTGCTTGTGAGTCTTTCACTGACAGGGAAATACATCAGAACCCAGCTAGGAAAAAAAATGAAAACTGTAATCTCTCTCTCTCTCTCTCTCTCTCTCTCTCTCTCTCTCTCTCTCTCTCTCTCTCTCTCTCTCTCTCTCTCTCTCTCTCTCTCCCTCTCTCTCTCTCTCTCTCTCTCTCTCTCTCTCTCTCTCTCTCTCTGTCTCTCTCTCTCTCTCTCTCAATCTCTGTGGTTCCTTTAACCTGCTGGTGTATTCGTGAGGTAACGTTTTATCTCCTGTTACAACAATACCATTACTTGTGGATCCAGACACGAGCGTGTCTGCAGAGTGAGTTTTCTCCACCGTGTCACTGTTTATAATGGACAGGCTGATAGCCACGGCCGTTTAACATTAGTGTGCATGTCACTGTGTGCTGAACAGCGCCAGAGCCGCGCTGACCGTTAGAGCCAATCGCAGCCTTTTCTGTTGAGCGCGTGATCAATCATAGGCATTTAAGAACTCGCTCAACAACGCTCAAAAAGCAAGCAGGATAATATTTACATTTGTTTATTTGCTATAAATGCTCATGTTGTTCTGTCCATCTACTTTAGTTTTGTTTGATACATTCAAAAAGAGTGTTTTCTTTGAGTGTTTTACATATATCTGACTGCTTGTATTAAAGGACAAAATTGTATTACAAATAATATATAAATATATCTATAAATTATACATTTTAATTCAAGAATTATTGTGTTGCTAAGTAAAATATCAAATTGTTTATGGAATGCATTGTCATTGCACTGTGATGCACCAAGATACCAAATTGAACCGAATCGATGGCATGATAATTGTAACCAAATTGAACCGTGAGACCAGTGTAGGTTTACACCCCAATTGGCCACTGTTGTCAATGACTTAACTAATTAAACTAGCCTTACTAATTAACCTAGTTTAGCCTTTACTAGTATCTTGGTATATAACTAAACTGAAAAAAAATGATGTTTGATGTTTGTTCAAACTACTTATTTAAAACTTGTTTTATGTTCATTCCATTTAAATTTGTAAAAATGAATAAGTTAACTTAATTCCTTCATGTTTTCCCAACACAAATCGATTGCTTGGAACCAAGCATTTTTTACAGTATAGTAAAATATAATGTTTGTCCTTCATTGCAAAAAAAAAGATATCTGTTCTTAGAAATTAGTAATTATAACTATTGTTTATAACTGTGTTAAATATACCTGTTTAACAGCACTTGGGAAATATATATATATATATATATATATATATATATATATATATATATATATATATATTTTCTCTTCAACTGTACTTTGGCATAATTGAACTGTAATGGTTCAATCTTTATCAGTCTTGCCTAGTCTCTCCATCGGTACAGTTCCAAAACAGCAATAAGAGAGAAGAGTTCATCATTCAGGCTTCGTAAAACTTTGTGTTCTACTTTTGGCATCATTTTAGCATACAAACAACTAATAAATTATCATAAAAATTGGGGAGGGGCAATATTTTTTGGTCTGTTTGTGTGCTGTCGATACAATTATTTTACTGCTCTTAAACGAGTCAGTCTCCCTATTCCCAAATCATAAATATCAAACCTTATTTACAACTCTCTGAGAGCAAGCTTCACCCACCAGATGTTGACTGTTTTAATAGCTGAAGCATGCCAGAACTTCCAACTAACAAGGTTGATTGTTCTCAATATTTGTTTTTCTCCTAGAGTCACGTTTGATCACATGCGTTTCTGTGAGATCTGTGAAATTGTAAAACCGGTTACTACAATTAGCAAGCGTGTGGTCTCTCTCATCTATTATGTGCATTCAGAGAACTATAATGTGTTGAAATTGTCCTTACATCTGTGGCTTTAAATCAGGTTTGATCTGAAATCCCAGGCTTTAGTTATGGTGGTTTTCCCAACCCCCATCCACACCACTAGAGCCCGGAGGATATAATGATGGCTTGGCTAAAAAAGACTGGAAGTGGTGGAGGGATGCACGCTCCAGTGGTGGAGGAGGGCAGTGTGTCCTGTGAATGAAACACAGCCTTCGTCCTCTTCTTCCTCTGCTCAGATTGCTTCCTTTGTCTGCTGCTGGAGTTGCCGCTTTGCGATAAGGGTTCTTTTTTGAGCGCAGTGTGATATTTCTGTGCGAATTAATTTCCATTGAGCTGTCCTGAGGGAATGTCCAGTGCTTCTGCAATGCAAGCCGGTTTGTGCTGTCGGCCAGGTTTCCAAGCAGACCAGCCAGCAAATAATCGGAAACGCTTTCAGTGCTTTTGTTTGGAGGACAGGCTGCGATTCAGCAGCCAAAACAGTACAATGAGTAGTCGGAGCTGTGGGTGTGGGTACAATGCTGTTCCTATTCAGATGTTTTGTGCGAGCAATTATAAAATTAATGTAAACATGACAGTCACCTGAGATAAAGAGGAAAGGGGCTGTCTGGGAGCTCTTTAGGGAGATGCACTGAATACATTTAGTTAGTCACGTAAACAATGACTTTTATTAGAGCAGGAAAGAAATAACGCAGAGGTTGATAGCTTAGATGAGAGTTTGTACCTTTTTGCAATTTAGTGCAATAGATTTAATGAGCTAAAGGACTTTTAGCGTTCAATTTTGGGGAATTAAACAACACAAAACGCCTTAAGGATCATTCGCTCCAAGAACAGTAATAGGGATACAATGATTGTAGAATTTGTGGATGCAATTATAGTCTGAGGAATAATCTCAGTTTGACGGTTATCATGATTATTATACATTCAATCATTTTACAACACTGTAACAGCAAAAACAGCAAAAAGGTTGCTGGTTCGAGTCCCAGCTGGATCAGTTGGCATTTCTGAGTTTGCATGTTCCCGAGTTGACGTGGGTTTCCTCCAGGTGCTCCGGTTTCTACAGGTGAATGCGCTATAGGTGAAATGATTAAATTGGCCATAATGTATGTGTGTGAGTGAGTGTGCATGGATGATTCCCAGTACTGTGTTGCAGCTGGAAGGGCATCCGCTGTGTAAAACATATGCTTTATCAATTATCAAAAATAAAAGAAACAAAAGTCAATTTCTCTTTTTTGGAATTTTGAAAAAGTGAAACAGTCTGTTGGCTTAAACTTAAGTAATATTTTAACATTGATAATAAATAACTATTAAAAAAATAAATAAAAATAAACTTTGTCTATGTGGGATTGATATAAGCTACATAAAGAAAGCAGATGCAGTCAAAGGCTGCTGGACCTCTGTCTGAAAGGCTCTTTTGAACAACGATATTACAACATTGTTTTGTATTTTAATTTTGTGCAATTTTTCTACAACTTTTTGGACTCAAGTTATGAAAAAACAAAAAAAACCTCTAGCCCGCTTTTGACCAGTATAGCTGGCTTTTAAAAAATTCATTCATTCATTCATTCATTCATTTTCTTTTCGGCTAAGTCCCTTTAGTAATCTGGGGTCGCCACAGCGGAATGAACCGCCAACTTAGTCAGCATATGTTTTACACAGTGGATGCCCTTCCAGCTGCAACCCATCACTGGGAAACATCCACACACACTCAGTCACACACATACACTACGGACAATTTAGCCTACCCAATTCACCTGTACCGCATGTCTTTGGACTTGTGGGGGAAACCGAGGCACACGGAGGAAACCCACGCAAACACGGGGAGAACATGCAAACTCCATACAGAAATGCCAACTGACCCAGCCGAGGCTCGAACCAGCGACCTTCTTGCTGTGAGGCGATTGTGCTACCCACTCGCGAGAGAAATTTGACATCTGAAAAAGCATACACAGCGGTCTCTGGTGGATTTGCGAAAAACAACAACTGCAAAAATACGTACCTCCTGAGACGTATTTGGCGCTCTCCAGAAACGTATATAACGGTACGTTTTCAGAATGAGCCAGGGTTGGTTCCATTCCATGCAACAAACTCATGTTGCAGGGCCTTTGCAATTTATTAACCATGATGCATAAAATAGCAGTAAATAGTGAAAATAGTGAAGATAACTATAGATACAAAAGACCATATCACAAAGTTTATTCTAAATGCACACTTAATTTGTCTTTTGCCAACATAAATAGAAACACATGCTTAAATATAAGATGAATTCTGAATGACTGTTAGACTTCTCATTGTTCCGCAGCTGGAAATGTACACTATAATTGATTCAAAAAAATTAAAATGACATTCATTCATTCATTCATTCATTTTCCTTCAGCTTAGTCCCTTATTTATCAGGGGTCACTACAGCAGAATTAACCGCCAACTATTCCGGCATATGTTTTATGCAGTGGATGCCCTTCCAGCTGGGAAACTCCCATAAACTCTTTCATTCACATACACTTTTACACTATGGCCAATTTTGTTCATCCAATTCACCTATACCGAATGTCTTTGGACTGTGGGGGAAACCAAAGCACCCGGAGGAAACCCATGTCAACACGGGGAGAACATGCAAACTCCACACAGAAATGCCAACTGGACCAGCCGGGACTCAAACCATTGACTGTGTTGCTGCGAGGTAACAGTGCTAACCACTGAGCCACTGTGCCGCCTAAAATGACTTTATATTTTTATTGTCATTCCACTACATGTGTGGACATATAGTCGACACAGGACCACAGTCCTACATAAATAAACATAATCATATACATAAACAAAGCACTGGAAGTTAATATTCTCAAGATAAAATATCTGTAAATGTGCATACAAACATTATTGAGATAATTTATTTATTATTTAATTAAATAATTTCATTAATTATTATTATTTTTTAAATAATAGAAGGTTTATGTTGGAGAGCAAAATGTACCCACAATTCTAGAATCACTCGTATGATATGACTACTGTGAATATCCTCAGTATAAATGCCTAAATTGGAAATCCACCAATCGACTGGCAAGAAACCAGAACCATATGTTTTTTGTTATAAATGCACGATCTGCCATAGATTTGTTTCAGTTTGTCCAATCTATGTCCAGATTTGCATACAAACGTCACTGCAACAACTTTATACTACAGAGGCTATAAATGAACAGAGAGAAACTGAAGGCTTCCTTTCTTGATGCATCCATATTCTACATGGCCAGTCCATGTGTAATACAAATGAACAGTGGTGACCATGGCAAACTAATTGGCGAAGTCTGTCCTGGCAGGCCTGTCCTGTGGAGGTGTGAGTGAGGCAGAAACACAGAGAAGTACAGGAGGGGGGTGGACGGCGTTTGGCCCTCTGTGGATTTAGGCAGGCTCTCTGGGCGGAAGCTTTCTGAAAGAGCTAGATCTCCAATGATCTCCCTCTATTTTCATTCCTGTCAGCCGTTACCGCTGCAAATGTCAAACTCGATCCGGTCACTCGCTACATACCAAGGGATTGAGCCACTGTGGAAATGTACAAAAAGACAGCGATATTTTGGAAAGCACATCATGCTAACAGCAATGGGAGACAAGTACTGGCTGAGTTTTAGAAATGTGTTGGGGTTGTTATTACCAATGTGTTGTGTTCAAAAACTGAGTCAGACTTTGTGGTTATAGTTGGCCTTTACTACTGTGTACTTATTGACACAATATATGGTTATTGTTATGTCATGACACATTACAGTTACAGTGTTAATGACTCGTATTTTTATAATTACCACAGAAGTATAGTACAACTAGGTCTAATCTTAAACCTATTCTTACTATAATGTGGAATTTTGCCAAAGCATGCTGTTACATTGTAAGTCCATAGTGTTGTAGTTTAATGTTAGTAATAATTAAGGTCATTTAATGTCCCTTAAAGTCACTTTCAATGTGACTATAAATACGTATAAATACGTAACTATATATATATGTATATATGTATATGCTGAATCTCCGAAATTATTCATATTTAAAATAGGCACTATCCTTATAAATAAACTGCATAGTTGCAATATAAACAACTATATTCTCGCCTAAAAAAAGCCTCAAAAGTACATTATGTTGTCCAACAGCTGCAGTATTTGTCAAACTGTAGTGAGTTTATTGATCTGCTGTCACTCTATGTGGGCGGAGTAATACAGAAGGGTGAGAAGGCTGTACAAGTGCTGCCATTGCAGAATATCGCACAGCTATCAGCCAATCAGATTTGAGAACCAGACAGAACTGTTGCATAAAATTATTTATATATATAATTAAATATCTTATGCCACACTGTATTTTTAACCCATTCCCTGTTTTTCACTCATTCAATAAGGATATAATAATAATAATAATAATAATAATAATAGTAATAATAGTAATAATAATAATATATTTTTTTAAATATGAATTTCATGGCAATTATTCATCAAAAACAATAAATTATGTACAGATTATTTTAATATTATTCTAATAATACTGCTTTTTTCAAGTAAAATCACAAAAAATATAATATATAAATCTATCAATATATAAATCATTTACAGCTTTTTATGATTTTATAAAGTCAATATATATATATGGGCCGCACGGTGGCGCAGTGGGTAGCACAATCCTCACAGCAAGAAGGTCGCTGGTTCGAACCTCGGCTGGGTCAGTTGGCATTTCTGTGTGGAGTTTGCATGTTCTCCCCGTGTTGGTGTGGGTTTCCTCCGAGTGCTCTGGTTTCCCCCACAGTCCAAAGACATGCCGTATAGGTAAATTGGGTAAGCTACATTGTCCACAGTGTATGTATGTGAATGAGTGTGTATGGATGTTTCCCAGTGATGGGTTGCAGCTGGAAGGGCATCCGCTGCGTAAAACATATGCTGGATAAGTTGGCGGTTCATTCTGCTGTGATGACCCCAGATTAATAAAGGGACTAAGCCGAAAAGAAAATGAATGAATGAATATATATA
>CAIGQW010053986.1:1209449-1222833 GCA_903798125.1 Danio choprae | reverse complement strand
TATTATTATTATTATTATTGTTATTATTAGTGCTGTTGTTGATAAAGTTATAATAATGCAGTAATAACATTGCAATAATCTTACTATAATACATATGTTATAATAAAGTTACTTCAAATATTAGTCTTTAAAATAATAGATACTCTGGAAAAACTACGACTGTTATTATCAGCAATAATACTTGTCAGACATTTTGTTAAAAAATCTTTAACTCTTCTTTTGTAGTTTGTAAACACACAAATAAACATAATACACAATTTCTAGACTTGTTTAGCTGAATTTCATATCAAATTGAGTGTTTTCATACCTAAGTGTTGTGTCAGTCAAATTGATACTAAACATAAAAGCAACATAATAAACATCAAAACTGAAAACATTGAACTTTTATTGGCCTATAAATCAGTATAAATATACAAAATATTGTATCTTTGTAGACTCCAGCACAATAACAGGCGCAGGTGCTGCAGGTTCCTTCAGACTTGCAATGTTTATTTTCACTTTTCCTAATCCATTATCCTAAACCCTTAGTCCTTTTTGCAACCTCTATGCACAATCTCCGCGTTCTAATTTAGGGAGAAATATTGAACAATATTTGTGCCTATTTCCGTTCCGATGCTGCTCTGTCACAAAAGCACAGCAGATGCGCTCGCGAGGCATACAGAAACAGTCCTAGGGTGTTAATTTATTTCACCGGGGCGGTGAGGGTACAGTATTTCCCCCTAAAGAGACAATTTTAACATCTGCTGCAGCTCATTAAGCTACTCTCAAATCAACAGTGGAATTATGCTCTTTAAAACACTATTAATTATGACAAGAATAATGATCATTTTTGCAGCACAAGGCAAGGCGAGCTGCCATAAGTACTAGTCATGTGCTAGCTCGCTAACGCTAATCTTTACAAAAGCGGAGATGATATAAATTCTGTTTTTACTTCAGAAGTGGGGAGATTTGTAGAGCTAAGAGAAGGTTGATCAAATGCTCGCTAATTTCTAGCGTTTCCGAGCGAGCGGGATTTCACAACAAACTGAATAGTTTGCAGGTGCAAGCGATTAGCGCTTAGCATTGGCACGACTCTCAAGTGCTTTCGCTGATAAATGTCGACAGACGCATGAGTGGAGCTGAAATTTTGTGAGGCTTGACTATTTTCTCATTGACAGCTGAGTGCATGACGTACTCATGAAAAGAGTTGTGACACTAAGCGTCCTCAAAGCCTCTCAGCGAAGCTCTTCTGGCAAGCGGCTGTGAGCACTTGTGCTTCACTAAACTCAGCACATCGTTGATGGATTTTTCGAGTCTCTGCAGATGGTGACCCGATCGCTGTTAGGGAGCAACTAACTAAAAGTAGCAACGTCTACTGCCATTTTGAAAAAAGTGTGTTTGTGGGTTTGGTTTGGAGGAGAGGAGTAAGGTTTTTTTTACTTAATTACTATTTGTATAACCACTACATTGCCACAACTACCCTTGGAAACAGGCTCAAGTCCCCTGAGTTAAACACTTTAACAATGGCTGCAGCAGGCACAATGGTATTACGCAGCACCTGAAAATAGTCCACAACTAGGTAACTAAGTAACTGATACGGCAGCATAGTTCCTTGATAATTATGCCAGAATAAGAGTAGTTCCAACTATATTGATCTAGAATATAGCAACTTTTATTTTTCCATGAATAGGAAAATTATCTATCTATTTTGTCCAGTGTTTCCCAACCCTATTCCTGAAAGCACACCAACAGTTCACATTTTCAATCTCTCCCTATTCAAACACGCCTGAATCAAAGCTTCAGAATATTAGAAGAGAATCGAAAACCTGAATTGAATGGTTCGGATAAGGGTTCAATATATGTACTGTTGGTGTGCCTCCAGGAACAGGGTTGAGAAACATTGGTCTAGTCTGATTTGATTCATTGATTTATGCTAAGCTAAGCTAAACTACGCTAAGCTAAAATGCTCCTGCAAGACCCGGGAATCTGAAGTCGTTACCATTATTCTGCAAAAATTAAAATGTTTTTTGACAAAAAAAAGTGTTTAAAAAGGTGACATATAAGGAGATTTATATATAAATATATATTTTTTTGAATCTTTGATTATTTTTTTTTTCTTTTATTTATTTATTTGTTTATTTTTTTATATTTTTTATTTTTCCTGACAGAAAATTCACACTTTTCAGAAATGGGATAGGCAGCCTAATGGTTTTAAGCATTGATAAATAATAATGATGAGAATAAAAATAAGAGATGTTTAAACAACAAATCAGATATTATTATTTTTACTGTATTTTCAACTAAAGATATACAGCATGAGTGAACAAAACTACATAAGTATGGCTAAGGCAGTATGTATTGCATTGTCCTTGAATCTGTGAGCTTCTTTCTAGGCAGATACTGGACTATATGCATAAGGGCAGATATGTTTGGCAAACTGTTAAGACAGTGTTTTTTAGCTAATAGTTCTCAGGCCAGGCCTCTGGCTGGCACAGTAGTGGGTTGGCAGGAGTCATTTCTCAGGCCTAGATTTGGCCGATGGACGGCTGGTGTCTGCCAGGGGTTTTTCATCTTGCTTCTCTGCAGGGCTCCCCAAACAACACTTGTTTACAAACACACGGCCTGTTGAGATGGTAGTGTTGGCAGTCTTTCGAGGCCAGAGCAGATGAGATGACCTTTCTTACCCAGATGAAAACCACGGCACCGCATGCTAACTTCAATTACACTACACACAAATATTTGCTAGGGAGATTCTCCTACACAAAAAACAAACAAACAAACAAACAAAAAAATAAAAAATAACATTGTCAGGAGCCACTGTGGTACCATGATTAACTGAGCTAAAGTGGTTTAATCTGTGTAAAAAAGAAACAAAAGCAGGAAAAACATGTCATGAGTTTTTTGCCCATTCTGTTAATGCTAATTTGACTGATACTATATAGTCATTAAATTTAGTGGCTTTTATACCATTTTTTTTTTAAATCAGCTAGTTGTAATCTAGTAATGTCTTTATCTGTATTTGATAGTATTACAGAAAATGTGAAAAAGGGGAAATAAAGGAATAAAAAAGTTTCCTGCGTGTGTTTCTAAAAATTGTAGCAATTGACTACAGTGCTCAAATGAAAAATAAACGAATAAATAAATACATTTCAAAAGTTTGACTCTCTAAAGTGGGACTTTTCGACTGAGATATTCCCACCTCTTGCTTTGTCATGTACACGGTATAAAACAGGAATTAACGATGACTCGTTTCAGGCAGTTCAGAAACCGTTCTTTCCTTTGGGAGCCACTGTGGTACTGACATGTTTTTTTTTTTTATGCTACTAACTCTAAGCTGGATTCTTGCTGACAACTGCGATTAACTAAGCTAAAGCGGTTTGGTGTGTGTCAAAAAGTTCTTTGCTACACAAGTTCAGTGTTGGAACGATGCCATTGCTGTTACTAAAGTTTTCAGGGTCAAGTATTGTTCACAGGCAGCCAGTAAAGACCATAGACTCACATCATGCAGATTTGTTGCAAACATTCTGCTTTCTGGAAGTATGTCACTAGGAAAAGATGCATGGAAAGATTCATTTTTATAAAAATATTAGGTGCGTGTGTGCGTGCATGTGTGCATGTGTGTGTGTCCATACATTTGACGTACTGCTCACAGATGTTATAATAGAAAGCTTGACACTTTGTGGTCCACTTTCGGTTCGTTGCTTCGACACGTCAACGGGGCCGCCATCTATTATACTGTTTATAGGTACTGTCTCTGTTCAGGATTCGTTTACGTCTGTGAATGTGTGAAGTATCACAAGCAATGTATCAAAATTCAACTGATTTCTTGAAATAAGCTTTGCATTTGGGGATAATCCACTGCAGCTCTGTGATAATGAGCTGAACTCTCCTTCCTCATATGCAGTATTAGATGAACACAATATGTAGCCTATTCCTGTTTCTTTTTCTACTTTGGAGAAGAGAGGAGACCGTATCACTGCTTGAACTGACTCTGAAATGTTTTGCGTTTTTTTTAATAATGGATAAATTAATACGCATCGGACTCAGTGTGCAAGCTTTGTTTACGGGACAAATTTGTTGCATATGAATACGAAAAAAACGACTTCAGTGTGTAAAGACCTTTACTGGTCAAACCAGAAGACAAACCACATTGTAAAAATATTGTTTTGTTCATTCTAAAATCCCTCAGCCAAAGTCATTAAAGTAGTTCGATTTTGTTCACTTTAGCCACTTTAACACATATAGACTTTTCATATATAGAAAGGGATCATGTCTGAATGGCCCTTTTTGAAAATACCGGTAAATTTGTACCAGCAATTTTCCGGAAAGAGAAGTTGTAACATTACCGGTAATTTTCCGGAATACTGCTCTGTGTGAACGCAGAAGGAAAATTGCCAAAAGAGCGTGTTCACATTTAGAACGCACTGACGTGAGACGATTACTCCAGCCAATCAGAACACTCAGACGCATTCACATCCGTGCTGTGAATGAAAATAAACGGCTTTGAATCCTTCTCCAGACACATTTAGATGCTACCTGTTAGTCAGATAATATTTCTATGTTCTTTCTTAGTGTCAACTGTGGGAAAAAAATGATCGATAAAATGCTTATGATAAACCGCTGTGATTTTACCTGCACACTCTGCGTTCAGTTGCGTGACGCGCGTCCACATAAAGGAGCGCTCCTGTGAGTCAGATTAGAATAGTCTACAACACCATTAGACTTTCGTTTTAAAAACACGAAAGCTGCAGCACACACTCAAATGTACATCTCGACATGCGAAAGTGTTCCTTCATATCATCTGCAATTGTAATGTAGAGATTTTTTTTCTATAGTTTTTTTCTATAGCTGTTTGGTCCGTCTCTTGGACAAAATTAGCAACATGAATGCTAAAGTTTTAAATAAAAGTGAAACCATCAATCGTGTGACTCCCTTTATGTTTAAAAATACAAGCGCGGCCATTTATGGTTTATGATGTCAGAATACCACTATTTTGGAATGGATGTGTGAATTCCAGAACGTCCTTGCCTGTGTGAACAGCACTTTTTTGAATCTACCGGTAAAGTCATTCCGGTAATTTTCCGGATATTTACCGGTGTCACTGTATGAACGGGGCTTTTGACTCATTTGATAGAAACGGTTTTCCTTATTGGCAAATGTTTATCCAATATTCCACTTTTGCGCACGAGTAGAATCCGCATCTTCTTCTGCCAGGAACTAATGAATTTTCTCATTCTGTTCATGCCGAGCTGGATTCCTGTCGACAACTGCGAATAGCCAAGTTAAAGTGGCTCGGTCTATGTGAAAAAAAGACAAAAATAGTTTGCTACTTGGAAGCAGTGACATTTCTTGCTTTTTCGTGTTAGCGATGCATGGCTGGCACAGACATCAAGTGTTTCCGAGTTTGAGGATTCTCACACCAGATGATGGCAACACTTCCCATTTGGAGGCATTAATCGGAGTGCCATCATCACACTTCCTCTGACACGTTTCCTGGAGGAAGCTGGCGCTCCATCTGTTAATGAAGCGAGAGGCGGCGCTTCGGTGGGACCTTTGCACTGGGAGATGTCAGTGGTGACGGGACTGTTGAGGTCTTTATTGCCTCTGCATTTTGATACAGCATTCGATATCTCACTGCTCAAAGTGTTGCCGTTTGGCCATTTCGGAATTATGTAAGGCAGCCATTTCAAGCTGTAAAATAAACACTATCTGAGATTTATGTAGTTTTTCCACATTTATTAGGTGGTCCACAAATTGAGTCTCTCACTGAACCAAAAATAGCACTGTGAAATTTCCCGCTTAGTAAGGCTTTGCTGCTTTTGTGTTTCGGTTGTGTAAAGTAGGTCTGTACACTTTTTTAATTCTGTGTTGATTATGGAGGAGTATCTGTGAAATTAGGCACTAAATGGATGTGAAATATGTTTTAAAAAATAGGAGCAACTCAAAGTGTAATCAATTTAGTCCAATATTATTCATTCATTCATTCATTCATTTTCTTTTCGGCTTAGTCCCTTTATTAATCTGGGGTCGCCACAGCGGAATGAACCGCCAACTTATCCAGCATATGTTTTACGCAGCGGATGCCCTTCCAGCTGCAACCCATCTCTGGGAAACATCCACACACACTCATTCACACACATACACTACGGACAATTTAGCCTACCCAATTCACCTATAGCGCATGTCTTTGTAGTCCAATATTAGATGAAATAAAATAAAACAAGTCACACGTTTGTTAATTTAAATAATTAGATTTATACACATTTTATGTTTATAATGTTTAATGTGTTTCTAGTGTCATATGTATTGTATATTAATATTCATGAGTCAGCTTGTAAAAAAAAAGTTCTCTTTATCTTTAAGCTGTTTGTTAGTATATTATCAGGTCAACCAAACAAAACAAGATTTTAGGAAGCTGATACATTGTATTTTATTTTGTGAAGTAGCTAGAAATAATGACGATGCACTATACATAATGTTATTATGATTGAAAAAAAATAATAATAATGTTATAATCCAAAATACTAAAGCATGAAACTATATAAGCAAAAACATGAACCTGTCTTGACAATACTTTAACTCTTTCCCTGCCAGAATTTTTCTAAAATTTTGCCAATATTTTTTTTCCCCCTCAGAATATTTTCTGCTATGAATATGATCATATTATTTATCAAAATATCTTCATGTGTCATGTGTTGAATGCTGATAGGAGAACAAAATTGTCACTTCCTGATAAACTGGTGCCAGATATCAAAAGAAAAATGTAATTTGCTGCAGTAGGAGAAGCCACTGTAGGCCTTTTTTCTTAGAAAATAAAATACTTTTGCCTCAGAAGATGGCAAAAAGCAATTTACACACAGTGGCTTTTGGAGGCATGAGATCACACTCGCACTTAAATATTGGTGGATGGAAACATAGATAAACTAATAAACACAGTAACACAAACAACACTCAAATAATGCATTAAACATTTATAAAATACACAATGGGGGAAAAACTAATTTTAATATAAAAATAAACAAGTGTCAAGCAGGAAATTCCTGGAAAGTCGACTACGGTTATTTACTGTAAAGTATACATTAATAAACCTTACTGTTAACTAGGTAAACTAATTTTACTGTAACATATTTACAGTTTTACCGTTAAATCCATGGCTATTGTTCATGGTAAAAAAAACAAAACAAAAAACAGCAACTGTCATTGGCGGAAACTTACATTTAAAAATACGGTAGAAACTTAAAAGAATTCATTGTAAACTACGATATTTCAAGAAATCCTGGGAAAGTCAATTTCAGTGATTTACAGTGGAGTATATGTTATTAAACGTTTAACTAGGTAACATCATTTTATTGTAGCATATTTAGAGTTTTATCGTTCAAATCAGGGCCATTTTTTACGGTAAAATAAAATGGCAACTGTCATTGACAGAATCTTACATTTAAATAAATACGGTAGAAACTTCAAATAATGTATTGTAAACTACCATATTTCAGGGAATTCTGGGAAAGTCAATTGCGGTTATTTTGCTGTAGAGTATATGTTATTAAACCTTACTGTAACTAGTTAACATAATTTTACTGTATCTTATTTACATTTTAACGTTAAAATCATAGCAGAATCTTACATTTACACATACCATAGAAGCTTTTACAGTAGAAAAATAATTTATGGTAAACTACCACATTTGTTTAGTTTATACAATGTTAATACACCAATGTTTTGACATAGTAACTCCTACATATTGTACCTTTGTTACACAGACAAAAAAAACAACCAGGTGGGGATGAGAAAATCAAATGATGAACCAATGCTAATCACAAACGCTTTTACACCGACTAATATATAGAAGACTCTCATTCACACAACTGCTATACATTGTCATGGTAACACATATGACGATGCTAAAGTAGTGCAATAAACATTATTTATTAAAAGTAGGTGTAACATAAAACATATACAGTGCTGATGAGAAAAAAAAACTAAAAATAAGCATAAATAAATAAATAAATAACAAACAAATAAATTAATTAATTAATCAATTAAATAAATAAATAAATAAATAAATAAAAAGCGTCATGCTGGAAATTCTAGAAAATCAATTACGGTTATTTACCGTATAATACACTGTAGAAAAATTAAATGACAAAAAGTTAAGACAACAAATATTTTTATGTTACTTTAACTTATTTGTATACATTAATCAGGTTTACAAGTTATACAACGTTGAACTTAATATTTTCAGTCAGTTTAACTGGTGTAAGTTGAGACAACTAACAAAATTAAGGCAGCGAGAATTTTTTTTACAGCATATGTAATAAGGACACTTACTGTTAATTACTGAGGATTTTACTGTATTTTTTACACTGTTTTACCATTAAAATCACAGCCATTTTTTATCTACATGAAAAATCGTAAAAATAGTAATCGTATAAGCTACAGGTGTTCTGATTGCTTGTCATTGTGTCGACCTTTGTACTTTTGCTCCTCGATTTCCACTTTCCGTCACGATCCATGTGCGTTTTGTTGTGATGTCTCCCCTGCTGATGTTTTTGTTTCTTGCCATCCTCAATATAGATCAGAATTCCCCACCACTGACCTTAAGGATTATTGAGAATCGATAACTCAAAGGCCCGCGTCGACTGAAAGTCAAAGATTTAACAGGCTGCCAGAGCGTTTAAGTGGCCACAATACCTCTGTCTTCCTGCAGGCCTTCAGATCGGGTTGCTGCGTCTACAGTTACAGGCTTTTAAGATAGGAATGATTACAGTTTTGTCTGGGCAGAAAGGATACAGTTACTCTTTGTTTGGGAATGAGAGGATCTGGGAAAAAAAAGAAAAAAAAGCTTTGCTATGCTGGGTTTTTGGATTTGCGCCTAAGGGATCGTCCAGAGAATTTAAACGCATTTTATTTATCTGACGGACACAGTTCGACACTTCTGTTGAGGAGCATAAAGCCGGGTTTGATTTCACGGCTCCACATATAGACAGAAAGGGGCTTTTTTTTATTTAAACGACACCAAACACTGCTGTGTTGGAGGAAAGGTGAGGTGTAAAAAAAAATATCAACAGATGAAGAACTATGGGTGTGTTTTATAGCCCATGTGAGGTTTAGTGACTATCAAGTTTGATGTGTTCTTATTATTGTAATCATTATATTTTATTTACTTTTTAATGTATAATATAGCTCAGTGAATTTATTTGTTTGTTTATTTATTTACTTATTGATTTACTTATTTACTTCATTCATTCATTTCCTTTGGCTTAGTCCCTTTAATCATAAGGGGTCGCCACAGCAGAATGAACCGGCAACTTTCATTCATTCATTCATTTTCTTTTTCGGCTTAGTCCCTTTATTAATCTGGGGTCGCCACAGCGGAATGAACCGCCAACTTATCCAGCATATGTTTTATGCAGCGGATGCCCTTCCAGCTGCAACCCATCACTGGGAAACATCCATACACACTCATTCACACACATACACTACGGACAATTTATCTTACCCAATTCACCTATAGCGCATGTCTTTGGGCTTGTGGGGGAAACCGGAGCACCCGGAGGAAACCCACGCCAACACAGGGAGAACATGCAAACTCCACACAGAAGCGCCAACTGACCCAGCTGAGGCTTTGACCAGCGACCTTCTCGCTGTAAGGCGATTGTGCTACCCACTGCGTCACCGTGCTGCCCCGGCAATCTATCCAACATATGTTTTGACACACATGGATTGTGACAGAAAGTGGAAATCGAGGAGCAAAAGGAAACGAGGAGTACAAAGGAAACTCACGCCAACACGGGGAGAACATACAAACTCCACACAGAAATGCCAACTGACCCAGCCGGGACTCGAACCAGCGACCTTCTTGCTGTAAGGCGACAGTGCTAACCACTAAGCCACTGTGCCATCCTTATTTACTTTTTAATTGATAATATAGCTCAGTGAATTTAATTATTTATTTGTTTGTTTGTTTGTTTGTTTTACTCACTTAACTTTCACATATTATTTCTGAAAAATGCATAAATGCTGCGTAAAACATATGCAGGAATAGTTACCGGTTCATTCCGCTGTGGCAACATCTGAAATAGAGACTAAGTCGAGACTAAGAATTTCTGAAAACACAACAAATATTTTTGCTTGACTAGAAAATGTAGACTAGAATTTGTAGATGTTTGGACTAGAGACAAGACAAAAAATCTAAGTAAGAAAAGCATCAGTATCAGTCCAACTGTTTTACAGAAGAATGATAGACTATACATTGTACACTATATAACCTACTGAAACCTTTCTCTTTCTCTAAAGCATGATGTCATGTCTACGACATTATGTGAAGAAATGAAATCAGGATGAATTCCACCATACATCTACAATAATTATGATTCCCAAAACATTAAAGTACATCATTGCCTGAATCCACGTTCAAAGCCATTTCTCAAAGCCATCACAGCCAGTTAAGATGAAAGACCTTCTCTCCGACTGTCTGCAGTGTTTCTCTCCTCTCAATTGCTCTTCCTCTGAACAGCACGAAATGCGTTAAAGTAATTAGCACATTATGATATCTTCATTTAATTAAGGGTTGCTGAGGGGACAGACTTATCAAAAAATAAGTCCCTAGCATATAGACTTAGAAACATTCATGTGACGGTTACAGCGCATTGCATCAGGACTTCAGTGCACCACGCGAGAAAATACATTTTCTGCTTGATTTGTGCTGAAAAGTAAGGCGAGATGTAACTGTTTTGTTCGCAGCTCCGTCTCCTATAACAGTGGTGAAGAAAGGCAAGACGGCGAAGAATAGCATCACGGTGTCCTGGCAAGAGCCCGACCGACCCAACGGCATCATCCTCGAGTATGAGATCAAATACTTTGAGAAGGTAAAGATTGGGGAAAACACTCAAAATGAAAAGGGATAGTTCACTCAAATATGAAAATGTGTTTGCTCTCCCTCAGTGGTTTCATACCTTTAATGACTTTCTTTCTTCTGTTGAACGCTAAAGAAGCTATTTTGAAGAAATCTGAAAATCTGTAACCATTGACCATTGTAAAAATACTACAGAGATCAATAGTTACAGGTTTTCAGCTTTCTTTAAATAGCTTCTTTCGCGTTCAATAGTAGAAAGAAACACATTAAGGTTTGAAACAACCAAAGGGTGAGTAAATGATGAGTTTTTTTTCTTTGTCTTTGTATGCCAAATATTCTCTGAATGACAACAGTTTGTCTGTATATGACTGTATAAATCATACACTGTTAACAATTTCCTGTAGAATCTACAGTAACTTACTGTAAATCAATTACAGCAAAAATACTGTATTACATTAACATCACCATTTATCTTGTTGTAAATATACATTTAGTGTTGTATATCTGTAGTAATTTTCACAATGCAACTTTAAAATACAGTAACATGCCGCATAACTGTCCTACAGTAAAATACAGTTTATATTACAGTTAAATACAAAAATCCTTAACAGTGTACACTTATTTGAGACAATGGAGTGGAAGGCTTTGAGACCTTACAAATTACAACAATACATGCATGCACACACGCACACACACACACACACACACAAAATTTGAGAATGTCAAATCTGACCTTGACTTTGAGTTTCGTGGTCAGTGACCTCTCATTTGCTTACATTTGATTAGAGACCTAGAAAGGCGCACAATGTTCCTTGTTCATTTTATGTTCTGTCCATAGGTTTTACCTTTATTAAAGTCTGCATGCTTTAAATTGAATAATTTTCAGTTTGAAATACCATGGATGGGTGTATTAAAATCAGTTTTTTACTGTTTTTAAAGAGATACAGTGGACCCAAAAATCATCATTTACTCATCCTCCGTTTGTTCCAGACCTGTTAGAGTTTCTTTCACAAAGGAAGATATACTGAAGAATGTTGGGTTCCTATAAGCATTAACTTACCTATAGTAGGAAAAACAAATACTGCGAACAAGAAACTTTGCTGCTGTGCCATGGTTCAGCAGGCAGAATCATATTAGGCAGCACCTGAAAATAGTCCTCAGCACCACCAGTTAGAATCTGCGTAATATCATTGTGCCTGTTGCCATGTTGCTATGGTATGGTAGGAAAGTTTGTTGATTCTTACACCAGAATGAGAGTACTTCTTAATGAGATGTTATTAAGATGTTAGTTGCTTAATGAGAGCAACTTTTCATTTCCCGTTCTTAGTACACAATGTAACTACAGAAGAGTCAAGCTTTAAATCGTAAAATTAACAAAACTCTTTTGAGAGAGATGCTAATGGTCTAATCCAATTTAATGATCTATGCTAAGCTAAGGTAAAAGTGCTCCAGCCAGAATGGATTGGATTCAAAAATGGTAAAACTCAACTGTTTGACTCTAGGGGAGTTGTAAAATAAGCCTATATTTTCAAAATAAAGTGAAGTGTTTCTTTAACAGTTCATGCCACAATTTCAAAGAAAGTCATACATCTGCACAACTGTATGACTTTAGGTAAATGATGTCAGTTATTGCTCTACTGAAGTTACCTGGAGCATGTTTTTCGGTGGGCGTCTCATCAGACCACCCCACTGGCGACAACCCTCACAAAGCCTGAAACTGAATCTCCTCAGCGATCGCCATCTCTGATTGCTCCTCACCTTGCAGCATTTGCCGGTTGCTTTGTTGAACCATTTAAAGTCAGAATCCCACTGAAAACGAGCCTCAGCTCCTCATGACCTCAGTGTTCAGGAGCGTTCTGTGAAACCCTGATACCAGGCATTTAGAAAAAGAGAAACAGCCATGACTCCCCACACCCGTTATATGAAAGCTAATGGACAGAGCACTTAACACCGGGACTTTAAAACAAAGCCTGTGAAGACCATGAAACCGATCCTTCTCTGCTAGCCCCGACTCACACACTTTGCGGTTTTCTCCTGGGATGGAGGGCCTTTATCCTTCTTCCATTCCCTTTCTGACTGTTTTTGTGTTTTCTGATTGCTCTATAGGATCAGGAAACAAGCTACACAATCATCAAGTCGAAGGATACAGAGGTTTTAGTGGACGGCCTTAAACCTTCCTCTGCGTACATCTTTCAAATCAGAGCACGCACCTCCGCGGGATACGGAGGCTTTAGTCGCCGCTTTGAGTTTGAAACCAGTCCTTACTGTAAGTATTACAAGATAATGTTTCATCTGAGATTAGGATCAAAATCATTATACAATAACATTTGCACTGACATCATATAACTGTTGAGAAAGTCTTAAAAATGTTGTACAAATATAGTTTCTGCATACTGAGTGGATGTGAGATAGAGAGCTTTAAAGTGATTACATTCCATCAAGCAAGAATTATATTTTTCTGTATCAAAATACAGAAAATAGTTCTAAAATCTAACACATCAATCAATCAATCTATCTATAGTTCAATCAATCAATCAATCAATCAATCAA
>CAIGQW010053986.1:1127873-1193516 GCA_903798125.1 Danio choprae | reverse complement strand
TGTGTGTGTGTGTGTGTGTGTGTGTTTGCAAGCGCATCACTGATGTTTTTATTGGTCTCCTCTCTCTCTCTCTGTGACAGGCATTAATGTATTGTGCCGCTAGAAGGATACAGTCAGTTTTTTCCCCCAGTAAATATCGCAGTTGTGTTTTATTGTCTAACTCAGTGAATTGAGTGTAAATGCTCTGGAGTTTGGGGTAGAAAGTTTCTCTGATGTGCTGATAGTTTGTGCAGCGGGTGAGGAAGTGTTCCTCCGTCTCCACCTCTGCCTGGGCACAGTGTGGGCAGATGCAGCTCTCTCTGGGTTGCCAGTTCTGTCTGTATCGGCCCGTCTCTACAGTCAGACTGTGAGTGCTCAGTCTGTATTTGGTCATTGTTGTTCTTAATTTACTGTCCTTTACTGCACTCAGATATGTTGCTGTGGTATAATCTCTATTTAGGTCTAAATAACATGTAAGTTTACTTTGTTTTCCTGCTGCTTCATTCCAGTAAGTCAGATACTCTTCTTTTCGTGCATTCATCATTTGATTGGGCTTAACTTGGTGGATGAGCATGTCAGTGTCCTGATGCTGCCTGCTGTTAGTCATATTCATTGTGTTGGTTTGTGTTTGTAGCTTCAGGACCATCTGAATCAGGGGGCTTTTTTCAATGTCCATTTCTTGGTTTTTGAGGGCTTTAAAATGATAAGAGTTGGGGTCACTCATTTTTATGTGTTTCCAAAATTTGACGGCTCGTTTCTCAGTGCGCATGAGTAGAGGATACTGGCCTAATTCTGCCCTGCTTGCATTGCTGGGTGTATTCCTCTGTACTCTGAGGATGCTCCTACAGAACTCTGCGTGTAGGCTTTCAATTGGATTCTTATCCCACTTATCAAACTCATGACTGAGGAGAAGACCCCACACCTCACTCCCATATAGCACTATTGGTTCAATCACTGATTGGAAAATTTTGAGCCAGATTCGAACTGGAATTTCTATTTGTGTTGATTTTTTAATGGCGTAAAAGGCCCTTCTTGCTTTCTCTTTCAGTTCATTCACAGCCAAATCTCTCTCTCTCTCTCTCTCTCTCTCCTACTTAATATGATTTCTCAGAATTCTCATATTTACCTCAAAACCAATAAAATGTTGCCTGAGCTAGAAAAAAAAGTGTTCTTCAGTGAAAATTAATCCTTATTCAGCCCTAAATATGAAGCAGTCTTTTTCCTGAAGGAGGATAATTAAAGGTTTGCTGGTGGCTGACATAATTAGCATACAATTTTTTTCTCTCTCTCTCCCCTGTCATCTCTCTTTCTTGTTTTGGTGTGTCAAAGTAACACAGAATACAGCTTTTCGTGTGTGTGTGTGGATGTGTGTGAACTGTCAACAAACTAAATGAAGACACGTCTCCCTGTCTTTCTCTCTCTCTCTCTCTCTGAGTAAAAGAGCTAACACCACGACAGTCAATTAGCGATTAGCATGCACCCGTCGTCCACAGAGCTAATGCTTCCTGTCACTTTCTCCCTGGCTGACAGCGTTTCTCCTCAGCGATAATCATGTGTTAAGGCGCTCTGACAGGCTGAGTTTGTGATCTTGTCTCGGTTTGTCCTGCAGGGAGGGAAGATCCCCATCAGATGGACGGCTCCAGAGGCCATCGCCTACAGGAAGTTCACCTCCGCCAGTGACGTGTGGAGCTATGGCATTGTCATGTGGGAAGTGATGTCGTATGGAGAAAGGCCCTATTGGGAGATGAGCAACCAAGATGTGAGTCTGCTGTCACTTTCTGTCAAAACATACTTTGTAGTATAAATAAATAAATATGTGAATGAATGAATGATATTCCTTTTTAATTGCTTGAGAAATGTACTAGCAGTTGATGAATTATTATTTTTTATATATAATATTTTTATATATTATTTCTTATTAAGTAATCTGGCAATGGTACAATTTATACATTCTCAGAAATAGATGTACAAAAGTTGTTACTGGTTCTGTGTCATTTCATAAGGTAAACATTTGTACCCTAAAAGTCCATATTAACATTTGAAATGTATATATTACTACCTAAAGTGGACATAATAATACCTAAAAACTACCTTCTGGGAAAAGTTTATTATTATTTTTTATTTACTTATTTATTTAACCTTTTATTTTTAAGGGTGTCTGTAGAGTTATTAGGGGTACTGAATAACTGTTGTAAGTGTTATTAATAGTTGTTATTTATGTATTTATTTATTTCTTTATTTTGGGTGATTTTATTTTTCTTTAACCTGTTAGCCAGCACTCACTTTTGGGGATTTACACCTACCTAACTTTAAATAGTAACAGTTCTTGACCCCAGTAAGCTACAAACACAAATTAGCTATCATTGGAAAGAAGACACTTTGTGTTTTCGCTTTACTGGGGTAAAAGGGGAAGTTTCATGCTCAAAAATACAAAAAGTTAAACATTATGAAGTAATAAGAAAAAACAAATTGTATTGTGTTCAATATTTGTTTTTCCATATACCAACACAGGAAAACATTCATGTAATGTCCTAGAATAAAAATAAGCCTTGAAAGCCAAGTGTTTCATGAGTTTATATGTCAAATTTGAGGAAGATAGCATGCAAAATGATTTCTGTAAAAGGTTTTCCGAGACTATATCTGTGTCCTTCTTTCCCTCAACGTCAGAGGCATTTTCTCAAAAATGACCTTCCCAAACTAAAACATTAACAGTTGCTGAAAAGTTTGGTATACATTCACAGTTCATGTGTCTTTGGAAAGAAGACACTTTTTACTTTATTATCAATCAACTAAAGTTAATAATGCTCAAAATGAAAAAAAGGTTAAAGATGTTTAAGTAATGTACAAAAATTGCACCGCACTAAACATTTTATTATTTCATAAACAAATATATGAAATGAGTCCTGGAGCAATACAGAAAAGTAATAGGTCAAAAGCCTCACATCTCCTGAGTATATGTTTAGAATTTGATGACAATTTCATGCAAAATTACATTTCTGGAATTATTTATGTGTGTCTTTTTTCATTCATTCATTTTCCTTCGGTTTAGTCCTTTTATTCATCAGAGGTCGGCACAGCGGAATGTACCGCTAACTATTCCGGAATATGTTTTACGCAGCGGACGCCCTTCCAGCTGCAACCCATTACTGGGAAACACCCATACACACTATTCAAATCACCTATAGTGCAAGTCTTTGGACTGTGGGGGAAACCGGAGCACATGGAGGAAACCCACGCGAACACAGGGAGAACATGCAAATTCCACACAGAAACGCCAACTGACCCAGCGGCACTCGACCAAGCGACCTTCTTGCTGTAAGGCGACAGTGCTAACCACTGCGCCACCGTGCCGCCCCATCTTTTTTCATGATTTTAGTGTATATATTAATATTTTTTTAATAAAATAGTTTAAATTATATATTACAAATCAACCATGAGTGGATTAAATAGAGCTAAATAGACACGTAACAGACATTTGAAATCCTTTCATAAAATTATTTTTTAAAGCCTCTTTTAATTCACCATTTTACTCGTGATTTCAATGTTCAAATTGTACCCATCTCTGAGTAGAAAATAGATTCAGTGCCAATGTATTCTTTAATTGTACAATGCAAATATTACATGTCAACTTATACAGTAGCAAATGATTAATCATTTTATCATATATATTTTTTGCATATTTAAATTATCCAAAATATGTAAATGAAATAGATTTTACATAGCTTTTATTTAATTATATTATTGTTTTATTTATTTATTTATTATTATTTCAGTCTGCAATACACTGATGAAATAGTCTACATTTATGAAGAGATTGTGTGTGCTTTCTGGTGTGATTTAGCCTTGCGGCCTTAAACACTTCTGCACAGTAACAGTTTCCTCACATGAGCTCTGGTGTTTTCTGGAGGGGGAAATGAGAATCTATAAATAGAATTGGACGCGGGGCTAAACCGGCAGATTTAGGGCTGGTATTGTGGGACAATCAGGGTCACAGGTCTCTTTCTCCTCCACACGTGGGATGCTGCTAATGGGGGTTTGGGCTGAAGATGTTAGCTTCAGGTTTTGGCCGCAGTGATTTTATTCTTGTCTTTTCTGCATGAAGAGCATTAGATGTCAGACAGAAATCCGTCGCTGTAATGGACTTCTGGCATTGAGTTTCTTTAAATGTTCTTCTTCATCATCTGTAGTTTCATTGTCATTGTCCAAATGTAAATATGATCTCTCTGCACACAAACCACCCTTTTTTATATTTGAAAAGACATTGATACTTACAAAAAAATAAAAAATAAATAAATAATATAATATATACATATACAGTGCATCTGGAAAGTATTCATAGTGCTTCACTTTTTCCAACAATTTTTTTTGCAACAATTTCAAAAAATCTTTTTTCACATTGTCATTATGGGGTATTGTGTGTGGAATTTTGAGGAAATAAATGAATATAATCCATTGTGGAATGAGGCTGTAACATAAGAAATGTGGAAAAAGTGAAGCGCTATGAATTCTTTCCGGATGCACTGTATACTGTATAGGTGTTTGGCTAAAAAAACATATTTAATATTTAAAAAAACATATTTAAGGTCAATATTATTAACCCTTTTAATACATTTGTTAATACAATATTAGCCTTCCTGTGATTTATTTTTTATTATTTATTATTATTATTATTATTTATTTATTTTTAAATTTGCCAAAATTATGTTTATCAGAGCAAGGAATTTTTATAAATGGATAATTAATAAAAATATTCTTCTGGAGAAAGTCTTATTTGTGTTATTTTGGCTAGAATAAAAGCATATTAGGGTCAATGTTGTTAGCCCCCTTAAGGAATATTTTTATATATGTATATATACACTGTGTCTCAAAAAAATCCAAGCAAAATTAGTTCTGTCAGAATTTCGTCAAAATACTTCCAACTTTAATTATATTTTGTAATTAGATGGCAAATAGATGAAATTATATGATATGTATACGTTTTCCACCTTACCTGATTTATATTACTGCATTACTTTGTTAAACAATGATAACCTAAATATTGACAGAACAAATTAATACAACGCTTGCATATCGGAGTCATTAATTGCCAGACTCTTGTGCAATCGGTCAGAGTGCTATGGGTGCGTGGTGCGTCTTGGCTGAGTAGCATGTCTTCGACAGTGGTGATATTTTCAACAGTACGGGCAGTTCATGGACGACCACTCCCCGCTACACGACATACTGATTCAGCGCGATCAATTTTCGCCAACAAGTTATCCAATCCGCCAGTTTTTAGTCAGAAATTCAAGATGAAAACGTGAAGCACTGTAGCCTTTCAGTTCTCGTAAACCTTTGATCAAACTGTTATCTCTATTCGAAAACACCATTTTTATTTAAGCCTAACGCAGCTAAAAATAAATACGTCATCTTTACGCTATCATTACGTCATCGCCAAAGAAAGTAAATAAAAGGATTATTCTAATGCACAGATTGCGCTCTTATTCCTGTACAAAATATAGTCATTCTTATTCCTGTAGTACGATAAGCAGTCTTATTTTTGTATGATATATTATTGCTTGCTTTTTTTTTAGACACTGTGTATATATATATATATATATATATATATATATATATATATATATATATAAACACACCGTATCTAAAAAAAAAGTACTAAATTTGTCTATCCTAACAAACCAACTACAGTTATGAGAAATGTAAGCATTAAAGACAACTACCTTCAGTTGTTAAGATGATTAAATCCCAACAAATGATGTCTATCTCTCTAACCCTGTGTATCATTAGTTTATAACTCACAGCGATTCAGTCATGTTTGTTTCCTCCATTGAAAAGCGCACAGCACATGTCGATCCGCTGCCTCTCTGTCTTTTGTAATGTAGATGCGCATGTCATCATATGTCAGATGCGTATGAAATGACAAGTATATTTGCAGCAGAGATGAAACAGGCGGCGAAGCTTTAGTTTCTCCAGCGTCTCCCAGAAGGAGGTGCACACAGCAGTCATGGTTTTATCAAGCACCGCTGACCTTTTTTTCCAGCTTTACAGTTGCAGTGACGGCTTCATCTGCGCTCCATCATTAATCTGTTTCACTCACGCTTGGGAATGGAGTGCCTTTTTGATGTTTTATTGAAGAGTTTCTGGAGGGTTTCTCTCAGATCTCGGCTTCCTCTGTCTGTCTGTCAGTCTCTGTTTTGCCTGTGTTTTCTTCTCTCCATGAGGGATTGCTCTGCTTGTTGTAATGTTGCTCGTGTTGAGGGTTTTAGTTTGGTTTTGGGAGAGGAGAGATACTCTTTAATGATTCAGGGTTCTGGTTTGTTTTGGTAACTTTTGAATAATAGAAGATGTTAAAGTGATATGATGGATTTGTCAAAAATCAACCTATGAACAGAACATGACTATTGTTAATTTGCATTAATTATATATTTTAATTTTCATTAATTATATATCTGTATTTATTATATGATTTGTCAGCTGATACACTGTTGAAATGTTATGTATAAGTATAATGAATAATGGAATAAATACATTTCTTATCTTATTAAAATGCAAATAGTACAATTTGTAATATACAGTAGTATACATATTCAAGATTTTTTTTTTGCCAAAGAAATATAGCCTATAAAAGAGCAAAAACTGTGATTATTCTGAAATATTATTGCAATTTATATATGTTTTTATAATTTATGTTTTTTTATCATTGTTTTATGGCACTATTTATTTATGCTTGTTTGTTTGTTTGTTTATTTATTAGTGTGTTTGCTAACTAATTAATTTAACTTAATTTTTATAATATGCATAAACTTAACAATATAATGACATTACCATCATATTTAATCCCGTTGGCTGCTGAAATGAAATCGTTCAATAGCAAATTAGTCTGAACGTTTAAAATCACTGTGAAATTTTAAGTTAGAATGAAGTCAGTAACATGTGCCTGTGTTTTATGGCTTGCATGCTTTGGCATGTTGCTAACATGGTAAATATCACTTAAATTAACTAATGTTTGAATGTTTTTATCATGTTTAGCACACTGGAAACATGAACTATCAAGATGCTATTGTGTTTCAGGCCTGTTTAAATAGATGGCTAACGTGTTTAGCATGTTCTGACATGAACTGGCACATCTTTTTCCTTTTTATGACAAATTTGCATATTACTGGCATGGACAAATTTGGCACATTACTATGTTAACAGCATGGTAATAAAAGCATCAGTTGGTAGTATGTTTATTACTTGGTTTTCATTTTGTTAATCTGAATTAGCATGTTGCTATTATGTGTCAAGCAAAATTTACCATTACTATGTATGAACATGTTGTTGGCACAGTTACTTAGTTAATTCATTACCATGATTTAGTTGTTGGATTAATGAATTGGTGCATTGCTAGCATGTTTTAAGATGTATTACACCTTTGCTAATGTTTTAACACGTTGCTAGGATCAGTTAACATGTTGTTCACAAGTTTTAGCATGCTAAACTTTATAATTAGTAATAATTACCTTGTAGCTAAAAAGTAAACATGTTTAGCATTGTTGCTATTGTAAATTGCATTGTTGCTACCATAAACTAGTATCTAAACACTGCTAACGTGTTTTGTCATGTTGCTACCATTAAATGACTAGCATGTCCCAGGCATACATTGGTAAGCTGCTAGGATAAACCTAACATCAGTTAGGATGCTGCTAGCTTGTTCCACAATATGACCAACATACTCAAAGAGACATTAAGATACAACAGAGCCAAGTGTGCACTTTATGTGAGTAGCATTTTTTACAGTCTAGTTTTTGTTGATCTAAAGCATCCAAATCTGTCAATTTTGAGGTGCTGTTTAATTGAGAGTGAGAGCGGTAGATGCAAGGTCAATGTGAGGACTTTGGTATCCAGCAGCTACTCCTGAAGCAGAGGAGTCGCTGTTTGGACACGTACGGCACATCATATATTTATTGTGGAACATGATGTAAAGTGCTTGCAATCTTTCCTGTTGTCTCAGGTGATAAAGGCAGTGGAGGAGAACTACAGACTGCCGGGGCCCATGGACTGTCCGACCGCCCTCTATCACCTCATGATGGACTGCTGGCAGAAAGACAGGAACAGCCGGCCCAAATTCGAGGAGATTGTCAGCTTATTGGACAAGCTCATCCGCAATCCCAGCAGCTTGAAGGGTCTTGTTAACCCATCTAACAGGTAGAAGACCAAATGTTATTGTCAGTTTTTTTATTTGTTTTTATTTGTTTATTTATCTTCTTTCGATATTCTTACCCAGACTCAATGAAACATGCCTTATAAATACAATTCACTGCAGTTTTCAGCTGAAAAGACCAGTAGAGGGAGTAAAACATTTGTCAGTTAAAGGGTTAGTTCACCAAAAAATGAAAATGATGTTATTAATTACTCCCCCGAGACCTTTGTTCATCTTCAGAACACAAATGAAGATATTTTACATGAAATCCTAGAGCTCCTTTATTTCCCATTGACAGACACACTGCAACAATGCTATTTCTTACTTTGGGTTTTTGTCTTGTTTTGAGTCCAAAAATCTAAAAATTCTCACATCAAGACGTTTTTATTGACATGTATGAAATATTGTCTTGTTTTCAGAAAAAAATAGTCAAAATGAACTGTTTCCTTAAAACAAGCAAACTAATCTGCCAATGGGGTACACAAAATAATCTTGTATTCGCTTTGACATAAGATTATTTTGCTTACCCCATTTGAGTTTTTGCCCTAACCATCCATAATGGTGACCCGCAACATTTCTATTCCTGCTAGATTACACTGTATCCTTATAACATGCTGCACAGCACTGTAGCATAAAAAAATGTTTTTGTGCTATTGCAAAGTTTCTTTTTGATATTTATAGTAAATATCTATAAAACTATAATTTGCACCCGCATAAATTCTCAAATTTCCGCACGTTATTTCCCCTTCATTGAGTCCATTAATTTACTTACACTATGTAAATTTGTGTAAATATATATTAATTCACTTTTACATTAATTTCAGTAATACTATTTAACAATATGTAGATGTTTATATGATTTATGTACAGTACAGTTTATAAAGTAATAGTTTCTGTCTTTAAGTAGATGTAACATATGAGAGACTTGCTTTGTTTCATGGTATCGGAAATGGTATTGAATATCTGTCACGCTCGTTGTGACCACAAAAGTACGAAACACGGGGATTATCAAAAACATACACGTATTTAATTACAAACTCACGGGAACATCGACATACAGGAATCTTGGGGTAAAGACAACATGGGAGGACGATCGGGATGACGTGCTGACAATACAATAGCGGACAAAGAATGAAACAAACTAAGGGGTATAAATACAAGGGGGACATGATGAACTGATAAGACACGGGATGAACACAGGTGAAACTAATGAACATAGAAAACGGCGGGAAACAGAACAAAGGAATGACATCACAAGGGAAACACAGAACAGATACCTGACAATATCGATATTTTTCAAGGTATTGTATTGAATTTGGACATTCCAGTATCTTGACAACACTAATATCTTACTCGTGGTAGGGACACCATTTCAGAAAATGCTCTTTTGGATTTTATTCTAGTAAAGTGACCCATACAGTCAATATCTAAAACATCTCGAGAGTTCAAAAGTATTATCTGCATCTGAAATGCAAGTGTAATTGAATATAATTGTACTAAGCATTTACAGGACATTTCACTTTGCAAAACATGTTAAAAAAGTTGCCACAGACACATATTTTCCTCAGCCCGGGCTGCATTGCTTTCTCCTTTATTGTTCTGAGTATATGCTAATGATGTTGTTGTTTACAGCATATGATTAATGTAGATGGTGAGATCACGATGTCAGGTCTGTGAAATATTGATAACCGTGGGTTAACATCCTGGTACACGGCTGTCACAGAAAATCAAGGCTTTAATGACACTTGTGACAAATGCGCAGTCACATTCCATGATTTACTGACGAGTTAAACAGAAGCGACAGTGTGCAAATGACTTCCAATTACTGCGATTATACATATCCGATACATTTCCTGCATATGACGCGTTCTGCGTTCTTACATGTGGGATTCATCCATTATCAGTAATTGTGTTATGCGATTATGTTCAGGTTTAATATGGATTTGATTTGCAGTCTGGGAATGTTTCTGGAGCCGAGAGTGTTATTGCGTTGTAATTTTCGTTATTTGCCTTGGATGATAATATTAGCAAGTGTGGCCACTCATTAGGGCTACAGCAATGTTTATGGTGATAATAAGATTTAAATTAGCATGCGTATGAAAGCTGAATTATAAGATGAGTTGCATGAAAATAAGTGGTGTTGATGTTTCAGATGTTTTGTCAGATTTTTTTAAATGGGGTTGAAACGTCTGGGACACCATTGGTAAAAATTTTATTATATTAGCATAAAATGTTTCCAGAATTATTAGACTTTACTGTGTGTTATAACAGAGTTATTATAGCCTGTTATTGACAGAAATAAAAATGGTGTTGAATGTGTATATGTAGAATGTTGCAGATACTTTCATATTCAGTGTTGGGCAAAGTTACTTTTAAGAATGATATATTACAATATTGGGTCGCTTAAAGAAAGTAAATATGTATGTTAGCTACTTTTTAAGCAAAGTAATTTTAAAAACGAAAGTAATTTTTTTAAGGAAAGTCATTTTTTCAGTGGAGAGTATTGTGTTATTTTTATGTAGTATTATTATTTTTCTTTTGCATTATTGTTTTTTTAGTTTTGGCTGGGCTTAAGATTGTAATATATGATATTATATTCATAAATTTTTTTGTAATTTTGTTGTTTTTGTCACTGCTTGTCTACTTTATTTATTATGTATGGTTAACCCTGAAACGTATTCTTACCCTGAAAATGTTATTATTTTAATTGAATTGAATTTTACAATTCTGACTGCAGAAATTGCATACATTTGTGTCTTTTTTAAGTCATATATTTGTATAAACTTGGTACAGGGTTATGCTTAAGTCATCTAAGATCAGTAAATGTTTAGTCTAGTTCATTAAAGTCATATTTGAAGCATTCATTACTGCCTGTGTCTCTCCACAGAGTGTCTAATCTGTTAGTGGAGCAGGGCAGTCCGGAGGGCTGTGTGTTCAGATCAGTGGAGGAGTGGCTGGAGGCCATCAAAATGGGTCGATACACGGAGCTTTTCATGGAAAGTGGATACACTTCTCTACAAGTAGTCACTCAAATGACCTTGGAGTAAGTCATCTGTCATGGAAAAATGACTTTGTGAAAGCATGACCTGTATTTTCTGTTTTAGTCACAGGGAATTCACATTCTAGATATTGTAGTTTATATGACTGTAAGTTAAAATAATAATAATAATAATAGTTGAAAGACCACATTAATCGTAGTGTTTAGCAGAACTTTAGCTTGTGGTTATTTTTATAACTAAAATAAAAATATTATTTATTATTTATAAATATATATATATTTTTAAGCCCATTGTCCAGTTTTTATTTTGTTTTCATTCAGTTTTTACTTTACTTAAATTTACTTCACTTAAGTTTGTATTTATACACATTTGTACACCCCCTTTGAAAGAGTATCCAATATAAACAATATTTATGCATTTCTTTATTCATTCATTCATTTTCTTTTCGGCTTAGTCCTTTTATTAATCTGTGGTCTCCACAGCGGAGTGAACCGCTAACTTATCCAGCATATGTTTTACCCTTCCAGCTGCAACCTATCACTAGGAAACACCCATACACACTCATTCACACACACACACATGCTACAGACAATTTAGCTTACCCAATTCCCCAATAGAGCATGTCTTTGGACTGTGGGGGAAATTGGAGCACCCGGAGGAAACCCACGGGGAGAACATGCAAACTCCATACAGAAATGCCAACTAATACAGCCGAGGCTTGAACCAGCGGCCTTCTTGCTACCCACTGCGCCACAGTGACGCCCAGCATTTCTTTATGAAACGTTTTATTATTAAACATTTATATTTATTCAAATAATAGTGTGGTCACATCTTAAGGATAAGAAATGCATTGAAATGTAACTATTGTTGAAGATTGTTGAAAATTGTAGCATACATAATTACACCCTGCAACAAATTCAGTTCAATCTAATATTTTGTATGGCCTCCCTATTTTTTTCTTTCTGTAAATTACTGTTTTATTTAGCAAATAAATGATCTAAAATGTTAATACTCTTTTTTTTGACATTTTTGAGGACATTTTATGACACTATTTATTTACCCATAATATGTACCTATTCATGACAAATCCAGATAGCTGATAATAATTTTGATGTGGTCTTTATTTTATTTTATTTTTACATTTTTATTTTATTTTATTTTTCAGTGTTGTACCTACCTGAACTTCTTCTCATTTAATATAATAATGTAATATAATAATACCTCATATATGTGTTTTTTTATTTTTATTTTTTTATTATATATTTTTTTACTTTCAACCTTTGTAATTTGTGATTAATTTGTAATTTGTGGTTAATTACTGTAATTAATTGCCACATTATGTAATCAGATTCTGTATTTTATTTTATTTTATTTTATTTTTTCCCAGAGCTGTGTGTATTTGATGTTCTTCTCATTTAACACAATAATGATTCAAAATGTAAATATATAAAATATAAAAAAATATGTACTATTTTTGTACGCATGTACAGTGCTCAGCATATATGAATACACCCCCAAAAAATCTCTCATTTAAATTAATATTCTAAAGCAAAGCTAAAGCAAAAATCAAGAGAAACAAAAATATATAACATTTTGTTGAAATGTTGTAGTTTGTATTTCTTTTTTTTTGCAATATTTTACATGAATTGAAATGTATTATCTTTCCATTTCTAAAGATGTTCTGTGACTAAAATATTATTTTAATAAATATTTCTGTTTAATAAACCTGTTTTGTTCAAATGCACCAATATTTATTACCCATATTCACTGAGAAATGGATACAAATATTCATTTTCAAAATGGGGTGTACTCATATATGCTGGGCACTGTATGTATGTGTGTACTGTATGTATGTATGTATGTATGAATGTATGTATGTATGTGTGTACAGTATGTATGTTTATATGTACAGTATGTATGTATGTTTCCTTCCAGCTGTAAAAATGACTACTTGCTTGTTGTTTTGCAGAGATCTCCGGCGGGTCGGAGTCACTTTGGCAGGTCATCAGAAGAAGATCCTCAACAGCATTCAGGAGATGCGGGTCCAGATGATGAACGCCACTATGCCCATCTGAGGCTCACACCAGCCTCCAGCAGTAGCCTAGCACTTTCTACAGACACTTATTTATTGAACGGAACTATTTAACGAAGAAACCTGACGACGGACAAAACGGCGAAGGTTTTCGTTTTGTTTGTTTTTTTCTAGAACTCTCACTGAGGAGCTGGACCGAAACGTTGAGTGCTGTTTCTTTTGGAAAAGTGTGGCACATCTCCAGGTAGGACCACTGACTCGGGATCAGGCGTCTCTGGGCTGAATGTATAGCATTTTTCCATGACCTCATTCAACAATGTTAATACCTCCGGAATGAGAGACTGCGTTGGATTTTATTTTGTTTTGCTAAAGTGAATTTTCAGCAGTAAAAGTCATATCAATGGAAAATATGGCAGTGTTAAACAAAGCAATAGTAGATTTCCAGCTCGATGATCGTTGATTTTACTCCGTTCTCAATTGTTACTTCCTTATTTTGAAAAGGCCAGACAAACACTGTGCGATTTTTGTCCGATTTAGAACCGAATTCTGTCTCATATTTTCAAATAGTCGGAAGAAATTCTGATGTCTTAAATTTTGGTCTCCTTTCATAAACGTTTCACACAAAGCTACAAACTGTCTAGCCTGAACTCAGTGTTTCAGATCTCACTGCATCCACACTAAAACAGATGAATGTGGATAACAATATTTACAAACCACACTACTATTGCTACACTGCATACTTTTTTATTGTGTTTCTGCGCAAAATAAATAAACAAATACAAATAAAAATGCAGATATCATCAAGGTATCATTCATTTTTCTTTGAAAACATGTTTCTTCTTTTGAAACAGCAACAGTTTTATGAATATTAAGTCTGGACAAACTGGTAATTATCAAGAAATATCATATAAAATCTTGATTGTTCACAGAAAAATATTCAGTACAGTATATGTGGATACCTGATATCTGGAAAGCTGATGAGAGGCAACAAGGAAAGAGCATGTATAGATGTAACATGATCACGATTAGAAGTGAATAGTCTAGTGTGGAAAAGATAATGGAAGTATGGTAACATAAATGGGATGTTAGAAGTAAGGGCAGACTACTGGGAATAGTGTGGGAATAGTGATCAAGGGAGGAATTTTAGATGGTTTATTTATTTATTTGACATTTTTTAAGGAGTATTGGATTGAAAAGAGAAGTTATGAAGTATGAAGTGACAGAGTAATGGGCTGCAGGTGGCAGTAATGCAACTTTTTGGATCTTATTAAATGCTATTAAACTACCATATACTGTAGGTTATTTGTCACTTTCCTGAAATATGACCCATAAAGCTGGGTTTATGTGAAACGCCAGTTCATGCTTTTAGTGCTTGCCATTTTTGTACTGTTATTTTGTAATAACAGGGTCGTGAAGAAGAAGTCAGCACATGGAGTTGCTTAGTAAATCAATCTAATTATACATCTCTGTGAAACAAATAGGTTGTGGATAAATTTGGAGGACACTCGTGAAAATGAGTTGTGTAAATGAGTCAGTTATGCTACATTTTATATTTCCATGCCAACTTCATGTTTAATGCAAACCCTTTTGTACAATAAAAAAATTATATTAATAAACAACTGAATTTACAATAAAAATGTAGAATAAAAAAATAAAAAAAATATTAATAAACAACTGAATTTACATAGGGGCCTCACGGTGGTGCAGTGGATAGCACGATCGCCTCACAGCAAGAAGGTCGCTGGTTTGAGCCTCGGCTAGGTCAGTTGGCATTTCTGTGTGGAGTTTGCATGTTCTCCCTGTGTTGGCGTGGGTTTCCTCCGGGTGCTCTGGTTTCTCCCACAATTCCAAAGACATGCGGTACAGGTGAATTGGGAAAGCTAAATTGTCCGTAGTGTATGTGTGTGAATGAGTGTGTGTGCATGTTTCCCAGTGATGGGTTGCAGCTGGAAGGGCATCCGCTGTGTAAAAACATATGCTGGATAAGTTGGCGGTTCATTCCGCTGTGGCGAACCCAGATTAATAAAGAAACTAAGCCAAAAAGAAAATGAATGAATGAATGAAGGAATTTACATAAAAGCCCTGGGCAACCTCTGAACAAAACATATGCATTGCTTTTTCTATAAAACTTCAAAACAAATAATAATAATAAATAAATATGTTCACACGAGGCAGTTCTTTTTGATTGCACATTGATCCAGCTCAGCCAGACTTGGCTTCAAGTTGTACATCTTCGGATGTAAAGTTAAAAAATGTACAAAAATACCATTCACAATGCCAACCGAAATGAGGTTGTTTGCACTCAAAGTGAACTTCCACCACATTTTATCTATGCTGAAAGCCTCGGCTAAAAATACTTAAATAAAATATCAGATTTGTGAATATTAAAAAAGTAAAAAAATTAAATAAAACGGATAAGGGCCGGGACACACCAAGCTGACGCCAAACAACTACCACCAACGAAACCCAACTGTGTTGTCTGGTTCCGTCTGGACCAAAAAAGTTGCACATGAACACACCAAACGGACAGCAGCTGACTGATTCAAGAGCGAATGTTCTGCGTTTGTGCAAGAGGACATGTCATTCCCCATCACGAGGGGCAGTATATTCAGAACAACAAAAACTGAACTTTCTGATGCATGTGTGCAAAGTGTAAACAAAGCAGCATTTAGTACTAATATCAGTAATTGTCACTCAAAACAGAGGGATTTGCTTGCTGATAATCTAATAATCCATAGACTTGAATTGTTTATTTGCTACGTCACTTCACTACGTCACACTCGCGTTCTGATTCATTGCTGAATAAAAAGTCAGATCGCTCTCTCAGTCAACGACCGATGCTGATTCAACATGCTGAATCGGGCCAATGAGCTCTGACAAGAGGCGACAGGTGGAACACACCAAACCTACTACCCAGACCGGCATTGATCAATGGTCCAACTGCTGATCATTGGCTTGGTGTGTCCCCGCCCTAAAGGAGTGTCTATAAAACCCACACCATAGGTTAAACCCCCTGCATTTTGATTGGTTAAGCCGGTTTTATTCTATGAGGCTGTTGCACACTTGACTCTGATTGGCTGATTTGCCTATTTTCAGATCATCGCACATCTGAAGGAGTTCCATCAGATCTTGAGCGTATTACAGTTCACTATGCTAAATGATTTCAGCTATTGCACAGTCCAAAAATCAAAAACAAAATAAAAGGCTGTGAATGAGATGTGTAAGAAGCTCGTCACAGAAGGACACTTCCCACACACAGCAGCAAAAAAACTGAAAAATTGAATGTCTTAAATCTTTAGTCTTGTCTGAAGTCTTAAGATGTAGTAAGCATAGTCTACGCAGAATAATTGACTCCTGTCCATTGAATTATCAGAAAATAATGCACACCTGAAGTGATGATGTTACCACAATGCGACACAATTCCTTACATAAATACACACAACATTGTCATTATTATGTTCACCAGCTAGAGGTGAACGTAACTATAGATTGCAATCAGCTTCTTGCATATACAGCATATTTGGGGGGTTTAAGTGAGGAAACTTTCGATTAACCACTAAGAGAAAAGAAGAAACAGCTTTTGGGTTCAGGGGTGCAGTCAAATGTGGGTTCGATAATCAGAAGAGAGCATAAAGCACATAAAATGTAACCGTTGGCTTTACATCACATGATTTTTTTTCCTAGTAAAGGTTGATTCATTTGAAATTGCGCAGAAATCTCGCAGTGTTTGCTTGGCCTAAGAGGACGGATGGGATTGTTTTCCTTTTGCACAATATGTGTCGTGAAGGGCGGAGGAAATGTATTTGTATTTGAAAATGTGACATGTTTCCAAACCACACATTTGTTTTAGTTCCGCTGATGTTTCTTCTTCTTCTTCTTGTAAATAGTGTACAGTTACAGTGTAGATCCAGTGGAGCTCAGACGCATACATCCATGATCATGTGCGGGTGGGCATACATGCTGTGTATATTCAGTCCAGTCAATAAATGTTTCTATTGATTCTCAGTGCTTCATTAGATAGGTAATGAAAACTAGTTTTTATCATTGATGTGTGAGCTTGACTATATTCTGCTACCTATATGTTCGCCTTGCTCAGTTTTTTCACTGCTAGATGGATATTACAATCAACATGGAATCAGAACGGAACCTTTTTACTTTTGTGATTCAGATTCATAACTATGTTTTACATCACAGGTGTCAATTCCAGTTCCTGGAGGGCCGCAGCTCTGCAAAGTTTAGTTCCAACCCTGCTCCAACACACTTACCTGTAGGTTTCAAACACACCTGAGTTGGAACTAAACTGTGCAGAGCTGCGGCCATCCAGGAACTGGAATTGATACCTGTGTTTTACATTATGTTAAAAAAGACGGAATTTGTTCCCAAGAATAATATCTCCCCTCATTTTAGGTAAATAATAGTTCTGTAAATCATTGCCACAATCTAATTTGTTGCCTATTTTTAATTAAGTTGTGGCCACATTTTAATAATTTGTTCTCTTGTTTTAGTAAATCATGGCCATTATTTACTAATTTGTTCATTCATATTAATTTAACTGCCATCTCAAAACAAGAATAAATGATCTCCTCTTAGCAAATTATAGACGCATTTTATAAACACAAATTAACAATTTTCTTAATAATCTCATAAGCATAATCTCTTTTACTAATTTGAGACAGAAATTACCAATTAGTTCAGTCATTTTAACAGAATTTTTATGATTGATAAAAAAAATGTAAATGATGTAGCAGCAATCATTCCTTTATTCTCAAATTGTATTATTTCATTTCCATGTTCTTCATCTAATTGTGTCCTTTGTTTTAACTATAGTAAGAGAACACATTTTTGCAACATGGTCATAATGGTCATGGCAAGTCAATTGGTTAATTTGTTGCCACAATTTACATACATTTCCCTTATGTTTTATGAAATATATCACATTACAGTGAAATATATCACACTGCAGAAGTAAAATGGGTTGTGAATATCATTTCATGTTGATCTTTGTTTGGTTCAGTTTGTCAGACATTAGCAAAGTCTGTTATAATGTGATAAACTGACAATAATTTTAACAGTCCCTCAGTGTACAAACAAGTGGTTAATTGTATATTTTACAGTCATTTGAATTAATTATGTAATTTATGTATCTTAATTTATTTTATTTTAATCAATTTGTTGAGAGATTTGAAGTAAAATGTCCAGAAGGTGGTGCTAAAAAACTTATTTTCCAGAAATTATGTTCAGTGTGCTAACGTTGGCCGCTAACGTTATTATATTGGAGAGAAAAAAAGGAGCACCTAAACTAACCCATAGCCCAAACGCAACCAAAACAACATTAGCACCTATGCTAACCCTTAGCCTAAACAAAACCAAAACAAATGTGTGCTAAAAATCATATTTGCATGTTTACACGACTTTTAGCTTTGGATCAACTTTCTAAACCATGTAGCTAGCCTAGCATGCTAATGTTATCAAAAGCAAACACATTTTTTTTTCTCCCACTTTCAATTTTTATATGTACACTGAGGTAAAAGTTGAAATTATTGCCTGCGTTAATCGACGCCACTCTTGCATTATAAGTATTACTTCATGAGTTTCAAAATGAAAGTAAATATTGAATGTTAGGACTCATATTCAGAAACGAATAACAAACCAAATTCTAGACATTAAATCATTTCTACCCATAAATTAGGCCAATAATTTAAAAAGGAAGGCCACAAGGTTGTATTGATAAATGCTTACATTTGTCACATATTTCTTCAAAACACCTTTTAATTATGATGATTAGTAAGAATTTTCCATTGGGACCACTTTGGTAGATATATGTATACCCTTAGTTTCTTAAAATTTGATCTTAGCAACTAAATAGCAACATAATGATCCATGATTAAGCTAATTTAAGTACTCAAGTGCCTGCGATTATGTGAGTACATTATAAAAACACTGAGTAGTTAATATAACTAATCAGAAGAAATAAAGGTTATAAGTTAGTGACACTTTTTCAACGGATCTGAATCGACACTGATTTGCACTTATATTTGCTCTATTTTAATGATTAATGAGTACTTTATTACGAGTAGTGAGTACTTTGTTGCATTGAATGTAACTAATATACTAGGTAATTGATCAATTTTTTACGCAATGCAGTTACCCTTCATTTGGTATTTTGCGCGGAAATTCCCTTCATAAAAAATGGTTTAACTATATAATATTAGGCTTAGTGCTGGGCAAAGATTAATCATGATTAATCACATCCAAAATGAAAGTTTGTTTTGACATAATATATGTGTGTGTGTCTATATATTTATGTATGTGTATATATAAATGAATATCACACGAGGTATATATGGCTGTATATCGGCACTAGTGAGAGGCGTGCGTTGGCTCGAGGCTGCAGGCCGAGTGCCTGAGTGTCCCACCAGTGACGATATACAGCCTATCACTGCTTCGAGTGTGATACTGCATTTATATGATATAAATACAGCACCTCAAAATACAAGCGAGAGAGATGGACTTAGAATGCCACTTAGCTGTTCTATAATGATTTGTTCAGCTGTACTGTAGTTTGAAACGTACGCTGAAAAAATGCTGTTTTTCTCCACTAAAGACTTACTATGCGTTCTCTGTCGCCATCTTGTGACGGAATGTCAACCGTCTTTGCTCTGCTCAGTATGGCAACGCACTGAATTTATTCCGAAATATTTAAAATAGGCACTATCCTTATAAATAAACTGCATATTTTAATCTGAACAACTACATTATCTCATAAACAAGCCTCAAAGGTACATTATGTTGTCCAACAGCTGCAATATTTGTCAAACTGTAGTCCTCTGCTTGCCACTCATGTGGGCCGAGTAATACACAAGGGTGAAGAGGCTGTACAAGTGCTGATATTACTTTAATATGTGTTTTATATATATATATATATATATATACACGGTACACACACGTCAAAACAAACTTTTATATTGGATGCGATTAATCGCGACTAAGTTTTGCTCAGCATTAATTAGGATAAATACAATATTTGTTTGAACTAGTACATGTTTAATCCCCATTTTTTACAATATAAGGGCAAGAATGGTTTACAAAATACATCAACTTGTAGATTAAACATTATTTTGTGCGACTGACCCACACGCCATGCTTTAATATTGCAAATTGCTTGAATGTTTTCAAATTTCTGGCTGTTGTTTATTGTAGTGATATTTCTTGATAACCATAATCATATCCGCCAGATTGAAAGATCATGTTTTGCAAGCATGTTTGCCCTATTATCAGGTTATTTACTACAGTATATGTAAATTTGAATACCTTTTAGTTGTAGTCATAAAAAAATTTAAATAAATAAACATGACTTTTGTTTGACTTTTACGATTGTGGTTACATCAAATCCATTGGAAATGTCAAATGCAGTTACCATTACGAAGCGTTCTGCTTTTCACAGTGTTTCTCAATATTACAATTGTTCTGTGAACTTTGGGGGATTTTACGGCAAGCACAAGGTTACACAATTTACCCATATAACCTCACGCTATCTTTCTTAAATGAACCTAATACTCTCAAAGTATTGATGCTGGGTGCTTCAAATAATTCCCCAACATTTATATGAATGCAAAATGATATGCGTGGTGTTTATGGGCTGTGCATTACAGATGCATTTTATCAGCATAATGAAAATATTGTTTAAATCTTTCACATATTTGGTCCTGTAATGAAGGGGAAAGAAAGAAAAGCACAGAAAAAAAGAAACAAAAAAAGTAGTTTCTATGTGATATTTGTTCGTCTCTTACCTTCTGCTGTGTGTTTTGTTGTGTACATGTCTTTTGTAGTGTAATATATGAAATTTTATATTTTTTTGTAATAAACTTGAGAGAAACCCAATATTGCTGATGATTTCTTGATTTTCACAAATGCCAGGTGGTGTCCACAGTGTTTGTGTTACAGATGCACTGCATTTAGATTGTGATCATTCGTTTTAGAAATATATTAGATCCCTTTCCAGCTGCAACCCATCACTGGGAAACACCCATACACTCCCATTCAAACACATACACTACGGACCGTTTAGCTTACCCAATTCACCTATGTCACACCCTCTGCACGTTCCCTCAGTCCCAGTCACCACTCACAATCACCATCCACCACACACCACACCTGTGAACAATCACCAGAGTTCTAATCACCCACACCTGCACCTGCAATCACCCACTCCCTATATATACTCACCTCATTCAGTCGCTCACCGGCTGGAACTGAAGTTGGATGGTCTCCGCTTCCTGGATCTTCTCCCTAGTCCTCCGATCTCTCCTGTGCTCCTTGGAGGCTTGCTTTCTGTATCTGTAGATGCAAACAACCGATTAAGGGAAGTGACTTTTGTTACATTGGTGATTGCAATGAACTTTAACTTACCGCTTGGACTTGCGTGTGAGAGAAGCAATTCCTGCCTTCTCTCCTTTGTGTGTGTGACCGTGACATTCTTTAGAGCATGTCTTTGGACTTGTGGGGGAAACCGGAGGAAACCCACGGGTAGAACATGCAAACTCCACACAGAAATGCCAACTGACCCAGCCGAGGCTCTCCTTTCTATCATCACTGAGGTAAAGTATTGTGTTGAATTTGAAAATGAATGAATGAATGAATAAATTATTTAATTATTTTAATTATAAAAATGTTATGCTGGTGGTTTGATGCAGAAGACAGATCAATTCTCAATCATACTTCCTTTAAAATATCTGAGATGATTAACTGACCTCTGGCCAAACCGAATTCCAATATCTGGATTAAAGGGTTAGTTTTCCCAAAATGAAAATTAGCGTGCGTGTGCGTGCGTGTGCGTGCGTGTGCGTGCGTGTGCGTGCGTGTGTGTGTGTGTGTGTTAAACTTATTTATTTATTTATTTTTTTTATGTATATTATGATAGGGGGACATTCAACATTCTTCAAAATATCTTCCTTTTAGTCACCCATTGCCGCCATCAAAATATCTATTTTTTTTTTTTTTAAGAGTGGTTATCAAAATGGCCACAAATTATTTCTTTATTTTTATTTATATACATTTCACTCTTTGGAGAAATTAGAAATTTCATATGTGATGCGTCACGACTTATACTACGTGTATCTACATTCCATCAAGTGGAGCTTCCAAACTACCAATAAATGTCTTGTATATGTTAATATCACCTTCTTTTTTTTTTTTTTTTTCTCTCCATATTTCACACCAATCCAGCTGTTTGTTATGGCGCGAAATCTCATCTAGCCGTTGCTGTCCTTTGGGAAATCATATTGCTAAACATCGCCTGGGGTGTTAATTATCAATCCATGTTTCTCAACCTCAAGGGCAGTGTCATATATCGAAATGGCCAAATATTCCATATCAGCGATACAAGAAAGCCCTCAGAACCGTTCGTGGAGCCTCACGTCATTCTTGATTGTTCTTTTGATGGCTCATCGCTCGCGGCACGGACTGTCAGAGCCAATGTTGGAGGTGCGAGTCCCTGGACAGTGTCTATGACTGGTAATGCAATTTTCATGTATGGAGGTGCCACCAGACCCACGATCCCCTGGGTCATTTACGAATCATTTGGATTTTAATCATTATGAATGACCTTCATCAGAGCGTCTCCAGTCCTGCCAGAATGGAGGTTCATAAAACATGTTGGTTTTTTTCTTTTCTTGATAAAGGCAGATTTTAACACTCTTTGTATCATGTCATCTGATAGATGCAACCTTATTTTATCATAAGGGTCACTGGAAAAGATGCTGTTTCTTACTTTTTATTTATTTATTTTTTTATTTATTTTTTTTATTATATTATTATTTTTTTTTTATATATATATTGTGAGTGAATTGAATGCATTCACTCTAAAAATAAATTATTATTAAATAATAATTTTTAACCAAGCAGTTTTGTCCATATCTGACCCAACATTGGGTTACAATAACCCGGCATTTTTAGAGTGATGTTACAACCTGAAAACACATCTGACATAGTGCATGGTTTGTAAAATTATACATTATGATGTAACTATATAAATATGTTTCAGTAGCTTCACTGATGATATCAGATTTATCATCAAAACCAGTTTTCCAGTTGGAAACTAGATATGAAAAACCTCTCAAATCATATTTCTGACTGGAAAAATCAAAGATTACTTTGATACTTGCGTTTTCAAATTGTGTGGTGCAGCCCCATGGTTTTACAATGTGGAAAACTCCTAAAAATGTGAAATGTTATGGAATTGTGCACATTATGCAACATACAATGCCATTTCAAAGAGTAAATAACACAGACGGTTCAGAGTGTACATCTGTACAATGACAAATGTATTTTCATGCCACTACTGAAACAGAAGACCCACTCCATTGTCCGTGTCATGAATAACATCTTAATAGCGTTTTCCTTTATGCAAATAATTAGTTTGACATCCGAAGATTATGAACTAATTATTAAAAGACTTCAGTTAATTATTATTTAGTAACTACAGAACAATAATTAAATTCTCTCTTCATAAATATACTTAAGTCAAAAATGTATTAACACAGTCTCATTGGGAATACGGGCCCAGGGCTACATTTCAGGATACCATCAAAACATGTCTTGATATTTGTTTGCCTCCCATTTTTGGAGCACTATGGTGTGGTATGATGTCGACAACTTTTGTTTCTTTTTACACTTCAGTGTGAAACATTTGCAGGGACGCATTATCAACGGTTAAAGGGTTGCTTTTGAATGATTGTTCAAGCAGCACTCAATAAAAACCACAAAAACTATTTTAATGCATCTGTCATCTGTAATCAAATCTATTTGCCTCAACTGCATATCTCCATATGGACATATTGCAGCCCAAATCATCACTGATCCACCTCCATGCAACAGTCTGGGTGGTACGGTTCTTTGGGGCTTCTCCACACTGTAACTTTCCTGGATGTGGGAAAGACCGTGGAGGTGGACTCATCAAAGAACAATACATGTTTCACATTGTCCACAGCCCAAGATTTTCCCTGCTGGCACCATTGAAATCGATGATTGGCTTTGGTATGAGTGACCAAGGTTTGGCTACAGCAGCCTGGCCATGTATATTGACCCTGTTAAGCTCCTGATGAACCGTTTTGGGGGAAATAGAAGAGTTGAGGTGCATATTTAATTCTGCACATTTAATTTAGTTGGGCAGCTGTGGTTTTGTTTTTTGGAAACAATACAATTTAGCACCCGAACATCCCTTTCAGACACCTTCCTCTTGCTACCTCTCCTTCTAGCTTCCACAGTTAGTCCTGTTGGATGTGGTTCGTCCTTCTTGGTGGTATCCTGACATTACCCTGGATCTTGACACATCACAAAGACTTGCTGTCTTGGTCACAGATGCGCTAGCAAGACCAACAATTTGTCCTCTTTTGAACTCAGATTTTTGCTATTGCTCTGCTCTTACTGGTTGTCACACCCCCTGTACGTTCTATCAGCCCGGATCACCATTCACACTCTCCAGCCACTACACAACGCACCCAGTCACCCGATTACTGATCACACACACCTGTGCACTCATCACACTCACCTGCTCCAGTCATCACCACCACACTATATATTCTCACCCACTCCAGTCCATCATTGTCTGGTATCGTCTTCACATGATCGCAACTCTCTCCGTCTGCTCTTCCCGATCATCTGCCCAGGCTTTCTACTACTCCGTGTACCCAGAGACTAACCCCTGTCATCGGCTTGCTCTACACAAGGGAAGTGATTCTCAGTAACCTGTCTGACTCTGCTTGAACTGCTTACTCGCACCTCGGTGCAAAGACTCTTGTGTTTTAATAAACACTGTGTGTGAACGATACTTCTGTCTCTGCCTTCTGTGATCCGTGACACTGGTGGAATGTGCAATCAATGTATAATGGCCAATGGGCTGGTCAAATTTAGCCATGAAACATCCAACACTAAATTGGTCAGCGTTTCAGTTTCATTGTCCAACTCCTGTAACTATTTATTACATGGCCAGTTTTTATTATACATTTTAAATATATTACTGTTATAATTCTTATGTGTTTGCCCTTCCAACTTTTTCTTAATTGCAATTTTTGCAGTGAGTAAATGGTACTGAAATCCCCACTTACAAGAGAACTATTTCTATAGGGCATAAGTGCTTCACCACATTAGCAATCCTTTATGATCTCCAGAAAAGACGTATAACAGTAAACAGAGCCGCTCAGGGAGCAGATAGAAGCACTCACCGTGCCCTCTGAACACCAATGACAGAGCTCATTAGAAAGAAATAATGGTGCTCCTTACATGCATTGGCCATTATTAATATGCCTCGGCTCGGGGATGTCACAGGTTAACTACTATTTCATTTCACCTTGGACGACCTCCAGCGAAACATACCTAATAACGCTGTCAGCTCCCCTGCTGACAATAGCAATTTAGTGCTCCCACACTTACTACAGGGATAGCATGCTTTTAAAACACCCGAGACCTTGAGACTTTTGCTGAAGTGACAAACACAATGACCCTCATCACAGACTTGTGCGGCCCGTCGTCACACACACATTTTTCGGGCTCTCCTGGGCTGCCATCAACACCTCAGAGACTAGCCGGCACATGCTAGCAACAAAAAGGGGAATTATTATGATCACATGACGTGGCCCGAGATCAATACCAGGGCATTTGCGAGTAAATAGGAGGGAAATAAAGCAGGAGCCTGGAGCAATAGGAGCGCGTAATTGCACTGGCTGTTTATGTTAGCCACGCAGGCAGATTAGCATGTGCTGGACAAAAAGGTTACTCGATAATTGGTTGCAAGATAAGATAAATCACAGGGGTTATTGGTGCTAGGTGGTAGGCATTTGTTGGTAAATTGTACATTTAGGATGAGTCTTTGGGAATTGTGGCTAAAAATGTCCTTTTAAAACACTAGGCTTTAATTAGGTAATGCAAAACGTTAGTGGATTTACATTTTGTGTGATGTTAGGGTTTGATGTGGACTTTGATAGTGTACTATATATAAGCAGTTCTGTGTAAGCCTGCATATACGATTTATTTATTTGAAATGCATACTGTATATATGTACACACACACACACACACACACACACACACACAAATTCGGAAGGTAACAGCAGTCAAAAATTAGTATGGACTCAACAGGCCCTTGTTTGAACAACTTTAGGACATCTGCGCCTCTCAAAGACACCAGTAGTGTCTTACAGGACGTCACTATTCTCTTTCAGACATCCTTCATCTCTCATCACGAGTCTCACACAGACATTACTAGTTTCTTCAGGCATCACTAGTCCTCACAGGTCATCAATACTCTTTCACAGGTAGGGGTTTGTCACAATTTTCCAAGAACACAAAATATGACAAGCCAACTACACAGAAATGAAAGCAATGTTAATTTTTTCCCCCAATACTTTTCCTTCATTGTGCACTTAATGTTAAAGAATGTAATAATGTATTCAAGAGTGTTTTGCAACACAGGCTTTTTGGGAAAATGTGCCCAGGGCTGCATTTTTAAGAACTGAGAAATATGTGTATCAGGGTACATAATGGCTGCATTTGGTGCGTAAAACAAATGCTATGGCACAGAGCTGCTAACCGCTTACCTCCGTATGGACAGACGGGGGTTTAAATCCGGTAGAGGATGGTTCTACAGACCAAGTAAAGCAAAACCCCCAAAAAAGCAATGCGATATGGTAAAAGCATGTGGCAGTGATGGTTTTTCTCTCCTAGTTTGCTTTTGAAAACACTATCAGATGGTTTTAGGGAAGGGGGATGGGTGGGTTAGTCAATATCAAGCTGATATATTTTGAACGACGACAAGCTGACCTGTCTCTCTCAAGGCAGAAATGTACACAGCGGCCTCTGGTGGATTTACGAGAAATGGCACGTATGAGAAAATGTGCCCCAGTGACGTATTTGAGATGTACATGGCAGCCTCTGTTTGTAAAAAACAAAAACTGCAAGAAGTATATATTTCCCGTTTTTTGTTTGTTTGTTTATTTATGTAGCCCTGGGCGCATATTTTCAATGGGTCTGTGATGTTTTGAGTGCGTTTTTCTCGCTGCCAACTTTTTTTATTGTATTAAAACTGAAGCAATGATGATTCAACCAAATAAAAAGGGAGATCAGGCCAATTTATTCTATAATACATAATTCATCAATAATCAGTAAATACACAAAACTTACCGCAAAAAATGTCTATGTGATGCAGCAGTACATCAAATTTAAGGTCTCATCTTGCAGTCATCCAGCCAAGCGCAGATGCACTCACAAGCATCCAGTCACAGAGAAATCTCAAAAAACAAAAAAAAACATAAGGAGTAGCTGAAAAGTAAGTTTGTTTGTTGGTTAATAAAACTATATTGAAATAAACTGTAAATCAAAATAAAACCTAAAGTTTAAAGGCTCATCAAATTATATGTAATTTAAATTCTGTTTAATAGCTGTGTTCAGCTAATGACAATAAATAAAATGTTTTCTAATATACCTCAGTCATTTAAAATCTGTGATGCATAATAACTCAGCATCACAGTTGTATTCGGAGAGCAATTTTTGTATAACTATATAAACTTACAGCAAGAAAAATGTCCTCACTGCAGCAGCCCCTGGTCACGTCATCGCTAGTCTCTCACATCACAGGTTATTCACCATTTTAATTGTTCTTTTAAACTTTTTGGACATTTATTTATCTATTTACTTCTTTTTGTATAGGAAACATCTCTTCCATAACGAAGAATGACTATGGAACTACATAAGAGTGAGTAAATAATGAAAGTTTCCTTTAATCTCCCATAAAAAACAAATTGTCCCATCTTGCTATTAAATTAAACTCCCTCTTCACCACAATACACACACATATGCATGCTTATAAAGCTAGTTTTTGCTAAAGTGACACAGCACTTTGCCTGCGGTGCAGCAAATGTGATTGCAGCCTACTTATTCTGCCTCACTACCCAGAGACGCTCACGGTATGCAGACATATTCAAAGTAATGAGCTGTGTGGACGCTCTTGTAGCCGAAATCACTCGAGAGCCCCGGTGGCAGCCATAAGCCACAGCATGAGTTCACAAATGATCGTCCTCATTATCCTGATGAGCGAGGGGAGTTTTGGGAGCCCGAGTGGTCCAGGACGCTCCATCATCTGTCACAGAGCTCCAGATGGGAGCACTTTCAGGAGCAATCAGCGACGCCTGCGATTCATCTGCATCCACTCACTGCTATGCTTTTAAAAAGGCCTTTTAAAAAGAAAAAAAAAAAGAGTCATATTTCCGAGCAGCAGTTGAGGATTGTGTTGTATATTGGGAACTTTGGTCACTTGGATTTGTGTGTTATATTTAAATTGTGTTGGAACTCACTTGTTATCAGGGTAATTATATATTGTAGTGGTAGTTTCAAAATCAAATGTTTGTATAAAATGTGGAGCTGTCAGTATATCAAACTTTTTAATGACTGGAATTTGAAATCCAAAGTGGTGGTAAATAGGGTAAAATATAATTTCATGAGAAATCCACAATTAATAAAAGTTCAACATTTGATGCTTTCATGTCGTCAAACTATTAAACACCACTCATTATTTTTAATCCACTATCATATACAGGGGTTGGACAATGAAACTGAAAGACTAACCAACTAGTACCACGTTCACACTGGAGTTTGAGCATTGTATGGTGCTGCAATAAAGGGCGGGATTAAACAAGATGATTAGACATTAAACAAACCAAGTGATATGTCCATATTTTAGTCCAATTTCTGTACACAGTGGTCATGTTTTGATCTTTGATTGGTCCCACGCAGTCACGTGATGCGATTTCGCAGGTCAGAGTTCACCAAGCTAGAACTTTGGAACACAGCTAACTGCGAAACTTGTCGCACAAGCTTGCGTTTCTGGTCTGTCACATTTGCTTGCGTTTGAATGGAAGTCTATGAGGCGAAAAGTGCAGTGTGACCGGGCTGTAGTGTTAAAGGTTTCATGGCCAAATTTGACCAGCCTGGTGGCCAATCTTCATTGATTGCACATTCCACCAGTAAGAGCAGAGTGTGAAGGTTTAATTAGCAGAGTAATAGCACAGTTTTGCTTAAAATATTGCAATGCCTGCAACATTGTGGGTGACAAATCAGAGTTCAAAAGAAGACAAATTGTACTTAAACCACACTGAACTGGACTAAACGTAACTAAACTCTAAAATCTGGACTTTACTAGAACATGTTAAGCTGCTTTAACACAATCTACATTGTAAAAAGTGCTATATAAATAAACTTGAATTGAATTAAAATGAATTGTTGATGCGCGTCTCTCTGGCGCATCTGTGACCAAGACAGCAAGTCTTTGTGATGTATCAAGATCCAGGGTGTTCAGGGTAATGTCAGCATACCACCAAGAAGAACAAACCACATCCAACAAGAGTAACTTTGGACGCAAGAGGAAGCTGTCTGAAAGGCATGTCCAGGTGCTTACTTGAATTGTTTCCAAAAATCATAAAGCCACAGCTTCCCAACTCACTGCAGAATTAAATATGCACCCAACTCTCCTGTTTCCACCAAAACTGTTGGTCAGGAGCTCCTACTATAGCCACTATAGCTGCTATAGCCAAACCTGGTCACTCGTGCCAATGCCAAACATCGGTTCTGATGGTGCCAGCAGTGAAAATCTTGGACTGTGGACAATGTGAAACGTGTATTGTTCTCTGTTGAGTTCACCTTGACTGACTTTCCCACATCTAGGAGAGTTACTGTGCGGAGAAGCCCCAAAGAAGCATACCACCCAGACTGTTACATTCTCAGAGTGAAGCATGGGGTGGATCAGTGATGGTTTGGGCTGCAATATCATGGCATTCCCTAGGCCCAATACAATAATATTTATATAGCAGAGACTTTAGGGCTTAAAACAGAAAAGCTTACAAGTGTCTGTGACATTGTAGAAGCTCAATGTAGGGATTGTCAAACTTAAATAAATGTGACCTCAATAACGTAATGTTCTATCTTAAAAAATGTCTGTAGATGGATTACTTTCCTCTTCTGATGTCTTGACACTTAGATGATGAACCTCCAGAAGTGTCTGTGAAGATGGATTTGACTCTTTAGCATTTGCAATGTGGAGTCAACTCATGCTTAAAAGAAGGCAGCGAAGTAAATACAAAACATTTAACTTAACCTAAATGCTTCCTATTGAAATACATCATGAAGCACTGTTGAATTGACATGATAGCGCTAGCATGATAATGAATGGTGGTGGGGAGAGTCTTCAGCAGCTGTGGCTCCCATCAATGCATCACTATGTAATTCACCTTGAGTTGCTTGACAGTGAGAAATGAACTTTGGGCTTCACTAGTGGCCAGATCCAGAAGGTTAACCTTTCATCACACTTTGTATTTGCTCTGTTCTACAGCGCTGCTACTAATGACCGTAATCGATCATCGAAAAAATTGTGTCGCAGCCTGGGGTGACTTTCCTGCAGCAAAAACACCAATATTACCTCCAACCGAGTCATCAATTCAGCCGATTTCTAAGATTGTTGGGCTGTTAGAGGTTAAATTAATCTAAAATGAATCATCAAACAAACATACTAAGGATTGGAGGTAATATGAAATAATATCAGCCAAAATAAAAAATGTAGTTTTAATGAAACGATACCATTTTGAATGGAAAACGATTGAGACATTTTTTTTTTACCGTGTTTTTCTTGCTTTTGTCTATACATAGCCTTTTTACATATTTACAAAAGTCTTTACAAAAACTTCAAGATATTTGAAGAAAGTGTCTTACTGTATCCTCACAAAGGCTGTTGGTGTTTGACCAAGTTTATTATCAATAATGAAAAAGTTTAGCAGCTTAACAGCTTTGCAAATATAGCATTTTTTATATTCATTCATTCATTCATTCATTCATTCATTCATTCATTTTCCTTCGGCTTAGTCTCTTTATTGATCAGGGGTCGCCACAGCAGAATGAACCGCCAACTTATTTTTTACACAGTGGATGCCCTTCCAGCTGCAATTCAGTACTGGGAAACATCCATACACGCTCATTCACACACATACATTACGGCCAATTTAGTTTATTCAATCACCTATACCGCATGTCTTTGTTTTTGGACTGTGGGGGAAACCGGAACACCTGGAGGAATCCCACGCCAACACTGGGAAAACCATGCAAACTCCACACAGAAATGCCAAATGACCCAGCCGGGTCTCGAACCAGCGACCTTCTTGCTGTGGGGCGACAGTGCTAACCACTAAACCACCTTTACATCCGCACTTTTTATATTATAATATTAATTAGATAAATGCATCCACAGTCAATTTGCTTTCATTTATCCTTGACAAATTAAAACATTACATTTATTAACATATCTATATGGTAACATTTTAGTTTAACGTGACACAGTTAGGGAACTCATGTTCCCCAGCGGGAGGGGAACTTCAATGCTATGTAGAAAACTTCCACTATGGGGATTTCGTCAGAAGCCAATCATCTGAAAGAGTAATAAAACGGGCCAATGAAATGCCAATAAAATTGGCGGCGTCAGCATGCACAGCTGGCAGCAATCACAATCAATCATGTATAAAGATGCCATCTGTGCACAGCAAAGAAATCTTTTAGCTTTCAGAGCCGAACAAGCTACTGAGAGAGTCTTTGGGTTCTTCTAAACCTCCTTTAGAGAGAGAGAAAGAATGAGAAAGCTGCCGATGTTTGAACAGGATGTCTCTCCCGGTTCCAGAGTGTGTGACACGCAGGGGCAGACGGTCAAACTCTTGCCTGGCGTTCTCTGGTCCGGTCCTTCTAGAGTGGTGAGTATAGTAAGTTTCCTAAAAGAGCAACACGGTCGTGCAGCGTGTCTTTTTAAAGACGTCATTCCGACCGTGTGTTTCTCGATGCGGTGGTTCCCTGTTCACGGATGATGGGCACGAGCATTGTGTTGCATGTCTGGGGGTTCAGCATGGTAATGCAGTGCTCGCGGACAGCGCATGCCATCATTGCGATGGCTTGTCTGTTGCGCAACTAAGATTGCGGCTCGCTCTTGCAAAAGGGCAAACCAACCCTGTTGTCCCCCGCAAGTAGCGGTTGGCACTCGGGCAAATCTGGGGTTACAGTGGAGGTCAATCTGCGGTCTCGGGCTTGCGGACCCCCCATTCCTCAGTGTGCTCCATCCAAGCTTCGAGTGAGAGAAGCGCTCTATCCTCCGGGATGATCGCCCTCTCACTCGATGACACTGAGGACCAGATGTCCAACGCTGCATTGAAGGATGGGCTGTCATTTTCCAATGGCAATTCGGACCAGCTTCCTCTCGCCACAGGCTCCGAGAGTGCCATAGGACGGTCTCCTTTCTCTCGCACTCCCAGCCGGCTGCGGGCTCTTAGGACGAAGTTAAGATTAACCTCTTTTTGTTTTGCTCTTCCTTGGGACGCGGGCCTCCCGGGGTGAGCTCTCCCATCCCATACTGCCCCACCGATCGTGCGTCAGTAATTGTACCGATGATGTCACTCGCGTGGGCTCTGCCAGCCTGGTTAGCGCTGCCCAGCCTGTCGCGATGGCTCATTTGGAGAATCAGACTCGGCTATGTGATTCAGTTCGATAAACGGTCCTCCAAATTCAAGGGCATGTATTACACCAAGGTCAGCCCTGTATCCGCCTCTGTCTTCGATTGCGTCCTTCCTCCTGGCGAAGGACGCAATCGAACCGGTCCCTCCATCCGAGATGAGGTATGGGCTTTTTAGTCTGTACTTGATCGAACTCTAAAAGAGCAGTGGGTTAAGATCAATCCTAATTCTGCGTGTTTTGATCCGCTGCCTTACAAGCAGCCGCTCAGAATGCCCATGCAGAAGCATATCCCCCGGTGCGTTCGTCCTCAGGATTGGTCTGCAGCGATAGACCTGAAGGACATGTTCATGCCTCCATTTTCCCACGCCACCGGCAGATTTTGTGGTTTGCGTGCAAGGGTCGAGCATGGTAGTACAACGTCCTCCCTTCTGGCCTCTCCCTGTCTCCGTATATCAACCGTACAGGGGTATCCACTCACGCCGCATGTTTCAGTTCGCTCGCCGTCTGCTCCTCTGGAGACATACATGGAGGAAATCGCTGTGTACCATTCTTATCCCCGGCAAACTCAACCGTGCAGCCGATGCGCTCTCATCGCAGTTCCATGCCAGGGAGAATGGAGGCTCCACCCCCGGCTGTCCAGCTGTTATGGGTGTGTTCTGGAATGTGCTGGCTACACAGCTGGCCCCGCGGCATGCGTAATATGCATTTTTTCCAGTGAGCCTACTCGTACAGATACTGTGTAAAGTCAGGGAGGATGAGGAGCAGGTCTGTTATTGCGCCTCTCTGGCTCAACCGGACCTGTATTTCAGCTCTTGTGACGGCCATTCTCTGGCATATCCCTTTGAAAAAGCACCTTCTTCTTTGGGACAGGTACAATCTGGCACTCACTCCCAGATTTTGTGGTCCATAGATGGAATGCGGAGGACTTAGGTGACCTACCAGTTCGGTGGTTAACCCCGTCACTCAGGCTAGAGCACCCTCTACGAGTCATGCCTACGTCCTGAAGTCTATTCACTGTGTGGTGTACTTCTCTCCAAGAAGGACCCCGAACATGCCAGATCAGTGTGATGCTATCCTCCTTCAGCTGGCTGGAACTAAGGCTGTCCCCTCCGCACTGAGGGGTTGGCATTACAATCATCCCCGCTCAAAGGACTCGGGGATGATGGCGCACTGGGAAAGCATCGCCTCATCACCAGTTCCCAGAGGCACGAGACACTGGATAATTAATTCAATTCTGTCCCCCTCTCTAACCCACTTGGAGATTTCTCTTAGGAGAGGTTTGCTTGATCTACTCGACTCAGTATCTTTAAGATTTCTGTCCAGGTAGACAGCTCTGCTGGTAGCGTTGGCATCAGTCAAGAGGGTCGGGTATCTGGGGGCATTTTCGGTCAGCGAAGTGTGCCAGCAATTCGGGCTGGCCCATTCTCATATTGAGAATTGCCTCCTCTTGTGCGTAAGCACGCAGCACCTTTCTAACAGACATCTGTAGAGCTGCGGGCTGGGTGACACCTAATACATTCGTAAGAGTCTATAATCTTTGAGTGGAGCTGATTTTCCTCATGTGTGCTGGATAAAGCCAGTGATTGAGGAAATTCGGTGCGGTGTTGAAACACGCTTGCTGCGTCTTTCTCTCTAACACAGAGATATGTGCGTTTTTTTCACTCTGTTCAGTTGAATTCCCCATCTGGCGAACCCTACAGAGTTCCTCCGAGGCCCCCAGCATCTGACTTAGCAGAGAAGTCAGGTGCCTGGCCCATTATGTTGTTGGCATGCCCACTTGGTCAGCCCGCGTTCTGGATATAGGAGCCTGCTATGCGCAATCCCCACTGGTGATCCCATATGCTTCATTCAGCCACAGCATAGTTCCTCCTCTTAGGCAGGGTTCCCTCCCCGCTTAACCATCCTTCATATGTGTACTCCCCCTTCTCAGGGTTAGTTCATATGTTTTCATGCCACCAGGTCCTTTCGGGACTGCACGCTTTCCCAACGTACTGTCATACTTTAAAATTCCTAGAAATAAACTAGGTGTATTTTTACGACTCCCCAAAAAATATAAATAAGCCTTTAAGTGCTTCACAGGTAAGTAAAGTGAAGTTAGGGCCAGGGGGCATGTTGGAGAGCTGCGTCTCTGGTGATGATGGTGCACTCACGCCGGAACCTGGCAAACCTCTCACCAGTGACGTGGTAAGGTTCAATCGCTGTGGCGTTTTCCATACATTTCCCCATAGTGAAAGTTTTCCTCATAGCATTGAAGTTCCTCTCCCGCTGGGGAACGGAACAGTAACTACTTAACCCTCGTTTCCCGAGGGTTAAGTAGTTTTGTCTTTGCTGTGCACAGATGGCATTTTTATACACGATTGATTGTGATTGCTGCCAGCTGGGCATGCTGATGCCACCAATTCATTGGCATTTAATTGCCCCATTTTATTACTCTTTCAGATGATTGGCTTCTGACAAAATCCCCATAGTGGAAGTTTTCCACATAGCATTTTCGTTCCCCCCCTCGGGGAACGAGGGTTACGTAGTAACCGTTGCGTTCTATGCACTTACTATGCGTAGTAATTACAATGAATTATGTATAATTACATGTAACTAACTCTAAACCTAACCAATATTCTAACCATACAGGTTGTACTTACAATTAATTACAATTACTCAGTAGTTAAATTAATAGTTAAACTGTAACTATGTCTCATTAAAATAAAATGTAACCATCTATATTGCTTTATTATTATTAATATTATTATAGAAATATACAGTTTTTTTTTCCAATTTCATTAGTTCCCTATTAAAATATTGTATACATTTTAAAATTTTATTGACTACATACAAAGCCCTGAACGGCTTAGCTCCCCAGTATCTGAAGGAGCTCCTGGTGTATTACTGTCAGTGTTCTGTCCATGTGCTTCTGTTATCATCATGTGATCCCTTTGTTCTGTTTCCCGCCGTCGTCAGTGTTCATTTGTTTCACCTGTGTTCATCCCTGTGTCTTATTAGTTTAATAATCTCCCCTTGTACTTATACCCCTCTGTTTGTGTCCTTCGTTGTCCGGTATTGTATTGTCTCTACGTCGATGTCCTGTCTGCGTGTCCTGTTTCATCCCCGGGCTTGTATCCTGTAAGTGTTTGTTCAATAAATCCGTCTTGTTAATATCGTGTTCCTGTTTCATCATGTCCAACATCGAGTGTGACAATTACAGCCCCTCACATCCACTATGCTCAATTAATTCTGGACAGTTGATTATACCCAGAATATCAAAATCAACTGTAGGCGGTAGATCTTTCTCATATCTGGCACCTAAACTCTGGGACAGCCTTCCTAACACAGTTCGGGAGGCAGACACACTCTGTCAGTTTAAAACTAGATTAAAGGCACATCCCTTTGCATTAGCATACACAAAAAACACAAATACTTTTGAAATCCAAATCCTCTAAAGGATTGTTAGTCTGCATTAATTAGGGCAACCGGAGCAAGGAACACTTCCCAAAAGACATTAAAATTTAAACGGCATCTAAGATTATGTTAGCCTGTTTTTCATTTTCCCGAGGTCTCCATAATCCTAGACCAGGCTGTATCCTGAGCAGAAGCTGTGGAGGAGTGATACTGATTCCTGAAAGACCCCAGTGACAGACAAGTCTCTGCATTGATCCTATGGGCCAGCCTAAACACCCGCCGATGACCTACTCACACCTGCAGCTTCTCCACAATGGAGGTCCTGCATTCTCCAGCCTTCGGTGCCTATACTGCAGCTCTGCAAATAAAGTTTGGCCAGAGGACAGTTGGTCATGCCCATCTGAGCCTGATTTCTCTCTTGGTTTTTTCTTCACTTTCATCAGTTGGTGAAGTTTTGTTCGTCACCACTGGCTTTCTTGGTTTTGGGACTTATGAAGCTAAGCATCGATGGATTTGCTCTTCAGTGTTTGGACTTTCAGCACCGAAAATTGAACCACATTGAAATGAACTAAACTGAAATTCAACTCTGAAAACTGTATTGACACAGTTTCAATTTACTAGAACTTCTTTGTTAAGCTGCTTCAACACAATCTACATAGTAAAAGCACTATAGAAATAAAGATGAAATTGAACTGAATCAGTTATTTTGCATTTCATTGTCATTGCATTTTTAATGGCATTACATAATGTATCAATGTAAGCTATGGTTCCTAATTGAATACCTATTCGACACTATGCAATTTAACATTTTTTTTTTGTATATCAGAGAACTAATATCTGGAATTATACTGATGAATTCAGTTTTTCTTTCTTTAAAGTGGCCATTCTAACAAATTGAACATTTCCTGGAACTATCGGGCAGCTAAAAAGATTAGCAGTGTGTGAGTGTGTGTGTCAGTCTGAGATTAAGCACTGTGAAGTCTTTAGCCCTGAGACCTATCTTTAAAATGTCAAGTTGAGGAGCAGACTTATTTATGTTCCCAGTACACCATAATAAGTACAGTCGTGTCACTTTTACTTTTATAGCCCTAACCTTTGCCCTTTTAATAGCTAATTTGTTCTCAGGAACTATAAAGGAAGGTGCTGTTGGGATTGTAAAGCTAAGCTGAAGCTGATTACAAAAGGGGCAACTACGTATATGCTAACTGGGAATGTTTAATACCATGTATAAGAAACGTTTCAACAAGGTCAAGACAGAATGTCCTTCTTTTTCTGAGAGTGACATACAGAATTTAGAACATTCCTTTTGAATGTCAGTGTTTAATTTGCACAGTGCTTGTACATTATAGTCAAATGCCCCATTTGAGTTTTATAGGTGCAATCATGCCGTTGCTTATAGTGTGTCAGTGGAATAATGTAATGCTCCATAAGTTTTCTCTAATATTGTCGAAACTCTTTGTTGTCAATCTGAGCTCATTTATGCAATCGTGAACATCTTGTAGTCTAACTAGATGCTTTGGACCTTGAAACAATAGCTTAGTGGAGTCTTTATTGCATTTTCTCGCCGATGCACACTTGAAACCCTTCTGTAATGCGGCTTGCCTATTAATGTGTGAGATGTAATGGAATCTCAGGAAAGGTAGAGCTGAACACAAAGCGCCTGTGATAGGGATTCTATTATCTAGGTCTTGCTTCTGGCACCTCATGAAACATGGATGAGTTTTTACCCATAAAAGACTCAATTTCTCTTTGATTTATACAAGAAATAAATTCTGAAAAGGTGAAAAGTCCAAAGGATGCATATTTTATGTGCCTTCCACAGGCTAATGCATTTTAAATAAGCATCCCTGAAATAGAAAAATACGTGTTGTAGAAAAGGACTAGACACCCACACAAATTCTTACTCACGTTTTGTCAGCGATCTGTTTGGCGGTTTTTGTTGTTGGCTTTTGCAAGTGCAACTTGACAGATGAACAAACACGTTGCAGAGTCATTCATCTTGACTGAGTGTTACTCTTAAAGAAATGACTAAAAAGCAAGAGCTGAACCTCGGAAATGAAGAGGATAAATCCCCTTTCTGCATTTGTCATTTTACTCCAGTGTAAATGTGTGCTCTATTTCAGAACTAGGCAACCCAGGCCTACTTGTAGAGTTCAGCTGCAACTCTAACCAAATACACCCGAACAAGCTAATCAATGTCTTTAGGATTAATAGAAAGCTAAAGGTAGGGACGTTTGATCAGGGCTGGAGCTAAACTTTCCAGGACAGTGGATCTCAAGGACCAGAGTTGCCGAGTCCTACTCTATTTAAAGTTTCCATTCAAGCAGAAGTCCAAACATGTTCTGAAGAGCCTGCAGAGTTTAGGTCTAACCCTAATTAAACGCATCTCTTTTAGCTTTAAGGCAAGTACGTAGGAAGCTAAACTCTGAAGGGCAATGGATCGTGAGGGCCAGAGTTGTTCATTTTTGCTCTATCTGATGCTTACTCTATTTACACTGCATGGTATATGTGACCCAATTTAGATTTTTTCCTCCCATGTGGCACAGATCGGATATGACCCTAGTATGTGTAAAGCAGGGAAAAAAATCAGGTCAAGTCAAGGTGAGCTTTTTTGCCATTCCATTACATGTGTGGACATACATTGGAATGAAATGTTGTGTCTCGGAGGACCACGGTGTAATCATAAATATGAACACGGAGCGACATGGTGGCTCAATGATTAGCACTGTCGCCTCACAGCAAGAAGGTCGCTGGTTCGAATTGAATTAACTAAATTGACCTTAGTGTATGAGTCTGAATGAGTGTGTATGGATGTTTCCCAGTACTGGGTTGCAGCTGGAAGGGCATCCACTGTGTAAAACATATGCTGGATAAGTTGGCGGTTCATTCCGCCGTGGCGACCCCTGATGAATAAAGGGACTAAGCCCAAGGAAAATGCATGAATATATATGAAAACAACACTGGACGTAAGAGCTATTTTAGATGTATAAATTACTCTCAAACCGGAGAGGTAATATTAACTACTAACTATACATATACCATACCTACTTATACTATACACATAACCTAAGACAGACTATACAAGTACCTTTACATAGGACATAACCAAAAGTGTCTGGTGCAAATGTGCAAACTGTTAAACAGTGTCTGCTAAAGTGTCAGCGAGATAGAAGAGTATGGGTTTTTTTTTACAGGTGGTTTGTCAAGGAGAGGGAATCCTAGTTTTGGGAGCTGGGATTTTGAATAATATTTAATGGAGGGGTAAGATGGTTAGAGTTGAGGGCTCTAATAGCTTGTGAAAAGAAATTATCGAGGAGTCTAGCCAAGCGGGCTCTAATACTCTAAAACCTTCCTGATGGCAAGAGCTGGAAGAGGCTGTGGGAGTGATGAGTAGAGTCTCTTACAATACTGCTAGCTTTGTGATTTTTATTTTTAAATCAAATGGGTTCTGATATACTCAGATTGGTTTCAGGCCTAATTCATATGGGCAAATACATTTGATATGAATTTGATACATGCATATGCTGGTAGTTTGAGTATATAGAGAGAGGATGAAAACAAATAAAACGGTATTAAATACAGAAATAATTAATTATTATCATGATAGTATCATAGCACAGCTGTCAGTCAGTGACAAGTCTTTTTGTTGGTCAGTATTTAGTGTTTTAGCAATTTGCTATGCTATGCAGGTATGGGATACGAGTCACTTTTAAAAGATTAAGCGTGTCCTCAAAAAAAATCGATACAGTCACAAAAAATTGTATTTGGCCATCAAGATGCATCCTAAATGGCCGGTGTTGAAACTTGTAACTAAAGCAGGGAACACACAAAAATATGAATATTTTTTAACTTTAATAGAATTTTTATATTTTTAATGAACACAAATATGAGGACAAAAAAATCATTCATTCATTCATTCATTTTCATTTTGGCTTAGTCCCTTTATTAATCTGGGGTCGCCACAGCGGAATGAACCGCCAACTTATCAAGCACATGTTTTACGCAGCGGATGACCTTCCAGCTGCAACCCATCACTGGGAAACATCCACACACTCCCATTCACACACATACACTACGGACAATTTTAGCTTACCCAATTCACCTATAGGGTGTACAGTGAGTGTGGTGTACCACAATGTAACAAAGATGTCACAAAATCTGTCGAGACTTGAGAATAAATATGGTGGACAAATAAATTAACACACATTTGAACTGTTGTCAAAAAAGGACAAGCTAATCTTTTGCTGTCCAAATCAATTTCACTTCGTGCTGCATTATGACTGTGTTTGTTATGCTTCTGTCTTCTGTCAGCTCACGTGGAAATCGTTTCATTTAACATGATAATCTCCGGCTTGGGACATTACCTTCCCTGCAAACAAGCCTATGCTTGTTTCAGCAAATTTCAGCTTTGTTATGCATTGTTTGTCTTGGTGTGTTCGTGCAGTGCCAATTGGATGATTTTCTGAGAAGCGGCACAGTGGTTCAGTGATTAGCACTGTCCCCTCACAGCAGGAAGGTCACTGCTTGGAGTCCTGGCTAGGCCAGGAGGCATTTCTGTGTGGAGTTTGCATGTTCTCCCCATGTCCGCGTGGGTTTCCTCTGAGTGCTCCAGTTTCCCCCACAGTCCAAAGACATATGAGTGTGTGTGTGAATGAGAGAGTGTATGGGTGTTTCCCAGTGCTGAGTTGCAGCTGGAAGGGCATCTGCGTCGGAAAACATATACCAGAGTAATTGGCAGATCATTCTGCTGTGGCAACCACTGATGCATCATGGACTAAGCCGAAGAACAGTGAGTGAGTGATTTTCTGACACGCACATAATTTTGGTCGTTCCTCATGAGGGAATCGCACAGTTCAATCAGAGCTTCGAAACCGATTGGGTTGATTCAGTGTTTGTACCCTCAATGCACCTGTGCAAAAACAGAAACAGACAAACACACTTTCAGGTTCATGCAGGTGCTCCGTGGTACAATATTAAATGATATTGTAGCGTATTAGCTCAAAGGGAATTGAAGATTCATTTGAACTGGGCTTCAAAAGAATCAACTCTTCAAATCCGAACAAACAAATCGTCCAGCAATTGTTCACATGGACAGTTGGCTTCAATTACGGCTATTGCTATCAAAAATAAAAATAAAAACCCATTTATGTTTAAGCAGGGTAGCAAGATTGAAGTTTAAGACGTTAGATTCATAAACATGAGCAGGCACCTTTCTTTATACAAAATGAAACTTTATTGACTAATCTAACAGAAACTAACACAAACAAACATTCATACAAGTGTAGAGAAAGAAAAATAAGAGTTTGAGAGTGTGTATTGATGGAAAAACCTCGGATTTGGCAAGACCACACCAAGCGAACCAAAAATAATCAATTTAACCCTTCTATGGTCTCTTTAGGGTTACATTTAGTTTACACCAGTTCAGTGGTAGTCTGGAAGTGTTACTTGCGTTCCCTTTTGTGATGTGAAGAACTCCCTCTGTTGAGCATGTGGTTAGCTGGTGTTCAGTTCTTTTGTCCTTGCGAGGCTTGGAGTGGGGTGGAGTCTGTCATTTCAAGTTTTGAGGCGGCAAAAGGGACTGGTCGTGTCGACTTGCGGTTTCGCGGCGTACTAAACTTAAGCAGACTCTCGACGGAAAGAAAGAAAGAAAAGTATCAGAGATGAGAATGTCTGAGCTGTGCGATTAACCCATTTTGTCTGCTCTGGTCTGTAATCTTCTAGAGTCTCTCTGGGGTCCTCTAGTCTTCTCCTTTTAGAGTCTGGGGTCTCCCCTTTTAGAGTCTGGGGTCTCCGGGGTCTCTTGGCTGTGGCTTTTGGCACAAGCTTTTATAAGGATGGTTTGTACCCACCCACCAGAGCCGAGTTGACCAATGAGAAGTTTAACTCCCCTGAGGCATGTCTTATAGTCTTTGTTTCAGAGCCTGGTGATTTGCATAGCATTCTGGTAGTAAACTGATGCAAGTTTCTTAAAATGTTCATACGTTGCACACATATTAACATGAAATGAAAACAATCATCCAGTAAACCAAATTAGCTTTGCAGGGAGATCAAACATAAACTATCTATGATCTTGTTTAGAGTTAAACATTGATTGTAGAAGTAATTAAACCATAATATTAATACATGAGGTCTCTGTGTGTCCAGTTTTAAGCACATTCCTTTGTGTCGTAAATACCTTGGAATTGGATTACAACTGACCATCTAGTCTTTTCTGGATGGGAGAAGCTGACGCTGTGTTTGCTGACGCATTTGTTGAATAAAAGCTAAATAATTATGTGTCTGATCAGCCATATTCATTACAATATATTCCAGAATGCACATAAACAGTTAAAAGTGTGTGATATTCTGTTCATATATTTGTGAGGTACAAATCTGATAAGACAAAAACAACAAAAAAGAGTGGTTTTTAATTTCTTCCTTTCCTCCCGAGCTTCATACTCGTTTCCATTAGGTGATGTAAATACACCATGTGCTGGTTTGCCAACCACCAATAATTTAAAAGGAACAAGGGGTAGTGGTGGCATTTTAATTTCATATGCATAAGGTGCTTTCAATATCCTTCCTCATTTCTTTGCTCCTCTGTCCTCCGTCCTACGAACCAGAAAGCGATCAAACTCAGCCATCTTGTAGGACATGTCAATACTAATTTCACCACACAGAGGTGAGGATAGAGGAAGCTTCCTGAGGAGGCATGAGCAAGGATACACAGGTGGTTCCTTTGTGGAAGTGTTTTATTGACTAAACATGATGCAGTTGTAAAGTCTCCTCCCCTTCACATATTCAGTATTCATTCAATGTCAACGCAATGAAATGATGCCAAAAGAAACAAGTATATATATATAATTTCACTTGAATCTTGATGATTCAAGTGAATTCCCTCCCATCCTGAGGGAGTGGAGCTAAGATGCAAGGAAAGGAAATGAGGAGAGGAAACGAGGATGCACAAATAAAAATTAAGAAGCACCCATAGTGTGGGCAGTCAAGTCGATCCTGAACAATCCAACCATATAGAGCATCACTTTTGATACGATTATCCATAATACATTTTAATACCAGATGTAAATGTGCAGGCACTACCACATTTTATATTCCCCTATATTTCACCATTAGTCCACTTTGGAGTGTTTATTCATTTCTCACAATTTTTACATATATTACTTTTCTGAGAAGGCATTGCATGCTTTAATCTGTTTTAATCCAGTTAACGTGTGTATCATTCCTCTGACAGCAGAGCTTCCTCTGTTCTGACTCTGTGTGCCTCTTTTCTCTTCACACCCTTACAGAGGGAATACTCACTGTCGAGTTCACACTCAAGTGGCCTTTGTGATTATCTGCCTCCTTCCCCTTAACAAACGTCCTCTCTTTCTCCTTGCCAGTTCTGCTTTGCTCCGCTCCCCCAAAGGAGCAGCAGGGTTTGAAACTAATGACCTGATGAAGAGGAGGCGAGTGGATGAGGGTTCACCTCCACTTGGGGAAGTACAGCGATCCTGCCATGGCTCTCGATAATAACCGAGAGGGACTCTGCAATCGGCTGACAAAGGCAGAAATTCCTAAAGTGATTTCAGCACTCGCTGTCAGGCACATGACAGCTCTATTATCAATGCAGTCAGGCTTGTCCCATATGTCTACATCCTGCAAAGCACACACATACTGTACATGCAAATTCAAAGACTGTTATGACAGATGTGGTGTCACACAAAGTTCTGGAAAATTACTTGAAAACTTAGATATTGAATGCAGACAAGTTGGAAACATTTATTCCGTGGACACCCAAGCCCAGCAAGATGTAACAAGCTAGTTTCAGGTTAAGCTTACAGTATATTCATCAATTGGTGTCAGTTTATTTTTTCTACCAGTGGGTGTTTGACAGGGCACAGACACAAAAAATTCAAATAAAACTTACTTTACATAATTTAGGAATTTTAAAATACAAATAAATGGGAAAGTGTGCCAGTCCCGAATGAGGAGGACGCTGCGGAGGCCACCTGCTGCCCAAATGGGGAGACCTGGTGGCAAGAAGACATATGGACAAACCCTGAAAAGGGGGAGAACACATATGACGGATGGTTAGCGGGGAAGGAAGACACAGGCCCGCCTGGAGAGGGTGGAGCTATACTGTGGCTTAGTGAAGCATATGGGTCGAGGTGTCGGAGCACCCAGTCCCTGTGCATAACCAATTGATCCCGCAAGTGAGCTATAAAAAGCCAGTTATTGAGATAATTGAGTATGCAGATGCACCGGGGGATGTGCTTCTTCATGTGCATTCTTAGTGGCTGCTTGTAAGGCAGCGGGTCAAAACGCGCAGAACTAGGATTGGTCATAACCCATCGCTCTTTTACGGTACGATGAAGTGCAGAATCGTCTTGGCTGGAGGGACCAGATCTATTGCATCCTTCGCCAGGAGGACAGCAATCTCCTTGCACAAGACAGGGGCGGACACAGGGTTGACCTTGGTGTCATACGAGTCTGATTTTCCGAATGAACCATCGTGACGGGCTGGGCAGTGCTAACCAGGCCGGCAGAGCCCGCACGAGTAACATAATCGGCGCAATCGCTGACACACCAGCGTCTTCGTCCCAAGAGCCCACAGGGTGGCTGGGAGTGCCTGAGAAAGGAGCCTGTCCTCTGGCACTCCTGGAGCCTGTGGCGAAGAGCACAGATCCTGCGAGCTGGAAGGCATAGCGTCCCATACTGGCAGTGTTCGGGCTGTCACACCTGGAGAAAGGAGAAATTGTAATAAGTTGATATGGGTGTCCCTGGCCCTCTGCCAGAGAAAGAGCAAACCTCCTTTTCCCCGAGTTAAGTGGACTTAGTGGCGCCCTGAGGCGGGGGGTGGTGATCGTCTGTGGGGTGCTCGACGCTGCCGCTTAACTGGTGGAACGGACAGGTCGGCAGAGCAGATTTTGAAGCCACAGACGAGTGCCCTCAGTGAGGAGCAGCCAAAGTGGATCGGTCCACAGGGAGAACGGTTTTTAAAGCCCGACGATCGCACTTGACTGCTCTTTCACTGTGGTGAATTTCTGGGAGAATTCACCCCCGGTGTCGCCGAACAGGCCAGCCTGGGATATGGATGTGTTAAGAAAGTGAACTTTGTCAAAGTCACGCATATCTGGCAGGTTTAGCCAGAGGTGGCGTTCCTGGACCACTAGTGTGGTCATCGTCCTTCCCAGGGCACTTGCAGTTGACCTGGTGTTTTCAGAGCAAAGCCGGTTGCAGTGCATAAGTTAAGCCTGGGTCGGAACCTTTCTCGTGCCGTTGTTCCAACGCCTGCGCCAGCCATAGCAAGCAAATCGGAAGCAACCTGGTCCGCAGCAGTTTAGGCTCTGGCCCCGAGGGACGCAGACAACCTACACGCTTTGGACGGGAGCCAAGGCTAACCACGCCAGGAAGGGGCACCACAAAGGCAAGATTGACCACGCTAGCACGCTCGACCTGGGGATTCGCCTTGTACCCCCTGGCTGCTCCGTCATCGAGGAAGGTGAGGGCGGAGCACACACAGACTGGGCAGAAAAAGGTGCCCTCAGTGCTGTGTGAACTTACTGTGCACCTCCTTACTGTGCAGGGCTTAGAGGTTTTCCCCTTTTTAGCCTCCACGTCACACCCGTCTAATTGGTCGGGCACCCGAGCCGCGATCTTAGCTGTGCAACAGACATGCCATCACAGTGATGGCATGCGTTGCCCACGAGCACCGCATTAACATGCTGAACCCCTAGACATGCAACACGTGCTCTTGTGCCCATCATCCGTGGACAGGGAACCACTGCATCCAGAAACGCACAGTCGAAATGATGTTTTTAAAAAGACGTGCTGCACGACCATGCTGCTCTTTTAGGAAACTTGCTCAGTTACTCACCTCTCTAGGAGAACCGAACCAGAGAACGCCCAGGGATGGGAGAATGCCCAGCTCGACTGTCTGCCACTGCGTTGTAACACACTCTGAGACCGGGAGAAACAGCCTGTCGATCGCCGGCAGCTCTCTCTCTCTCTCTCTCTCTCTCTCTCTCTCTCTCTCTCTCTCTCTCTCTCTAAGGATGGAGATGGAGGAACCAATGATTCTCTCAGTACCGTGAGGCTCTGAAAGTGAAAAGATACTTAGCATCGGATGGCTGGCATCTTTATTCATAGCTGATTGTGATTGCTGCCAGCTGCGTACGCTGACGCCGCCAATTCACTGACACTTCATTGGCCTGTTTTCTTACTCTTTCAGATGATTGGCTTCTGACGAAATCCCAAAATATCATAAAATCATAAAATATATCAACTTCAAGATAGAACAGAAAGTGTTTCTGCTTCTTCAAAAACAAATAAAACACCATCTCCGCAGCACTCTATAGATGTCTGCAATCCAATTTATGATCATTTATTTTTCAGCACTGTCAGCTGTCAACCTTGTCAAATGTTCTTCAGTATGGACAGCAGACATTGTGCATTGAAAATCATCCTGAATTCATTATTAATCTAAGTGAATGCAAGATTGGTCAATATACATAATAAATATGTGACATGGCAGATAACATTATTTTGTTGAGTTACAGCAAGGAAATAAATATATTATATTAGGAAAATATAATCAGAAGGGTGCACCAAAATGTAATTCAATACTTCTGATCATTTTACCCAAATGAAATGGGTTATGCAGAATTCAGAAACGGTTATTAGCTTCCCAAGTGGCCATTGCTTGCAATTACATACAAGTAACATACTGAAATCAACTGAAGTAGCCAAATATACTCAAAGTGAAGTCTTTATTTTTTAGGGGTAAAAATAAGTCTAACAAACATCCAAACTGTGTAAACACTCCCAAGAGTGATATTTAAACCAATATTTAAATATGTGCTGCACTCTTTCCTCTCAACAGCAAAATAAACACACTGACAAATTACAGTAGTAAGATATCAACAGTTAAAAATGAAACTGATAATAGCGGCGTTATACTGAATTTACCAGGTAGCTAAATATATGAAAAAGTGTATGAAAGTATTACTGTACTGATAAAAAGAAGTACTGAAATTTGAATGAAGATGCTTACACTGTTTTGTCCAATATATATATATATATATATATATATATATATTTTTTTTTTTTTTTTTTGTCCAGTATATTTACTGTTGTGTCCTCTACAAAACAAATCCATGGCCATGGACACTGCAAGAAGCCTACCTCCAAAGCTGTATGATAAATTATGTGCTAACTGTACCTAGCAGTTTTAAACACAAAAAGGTGGTTACACCAAATGGTGATTTAATTTAGCTTATATAATTTAATTGATCAAACCAATTTATGTCATATCTATTTATTGATAAAATCTATTTTAAAATAATCCTCACTTTACAGCATTCTTACAGAAGTACCTAAATCTCTATACAGTACTAGCTTTGCAGGATGGTTTCTTCAAGTGTCTTGGAGATGTTAACAATAGTATCTGGATGCAGCCTTGATTATGCAAGCTGTAACTGCAAGTCTCGGACACAATGCGCTTCATTTAAAAATGCTTTGTGTTCACACTGAAATGACTGATAAAGCTTTCATCCTTGTACAGTGCATGCTTTAAGATTTGTTTCTGCCCTGTTGTTTGTTTACTTTCTGGCCAGCTCTTTTAAATTCTCACAGCAATATGTCAAGGAAAAGCATCAAGTTTATTAAATGAACCAACCATGAGGTGGAGCTGTTGCTGTACGTAACACTGGAGTATAAAGTTGCAAAAGGCTGGGAGCCGTGCCAAAACAAAACAACAGCTCTGAGTAAACATTCCCTGTCCTTTGTAGAAAAGCAATTTGGAGGATGTACAAAACGGATAATAATCTTTGACAATGCTGTCCAAACGAAGAGCATCCAAAACAGCTGCTGTACAATGTGGTCCACCATTTTAGCTGAATTTGTCACATGACTAAGAAATGATGGTGGTTTTCAAAAGCATCCATTTTAACAGTCCAAACGGTTACTCGAAAGCTTTGGAGAGCATTTTCAAAGCAATTTTTTTGTAATAACTCTAAGAAAAATACGTTTTTAAATGAAATTGTGATAAGTGTTGACATGCAGTCTGTGAGTGTTTCCAGATGGACTGTGGATTATGTTGAGATTAGATACATTATCTGTATGAAGCACACTCTCATACTAAATACACATTCTCATACTCTCAGCAAAAATAATGTTTCAAAATGTAAACTGATATTTCCTAAAAATAAATGATTTTTTTTTGTTGGTGAAAACACTATGTGGCATAAAATATTTGCCAGTGACAAAAAAATAACAAATAATTAAGCCATAGATGTCCAACAAATAACTTTTTATAGACTATTGAACCAATTGATTGAATTTAAATCTCATGTGACCAAGTTTGTTTATTGTGTTTATATGCATTTGAAATCTTGTGCTGCTCTTTTCTGATAAGTCAGCTTCTGTGTCTGTGCTTGTGTTGATTCGTTTCTCATTAATTCCTTACGTTACAATTATCCCTTTACTCATAATATCTGTAGTCTAGCTGGTGCAAGCAAGCATTTTTTTGACACTTGCTCTGTATTCATGAGTTAAGACCAGACCATACTGAACTCATCTGGCAGCACTCAAGATGCAAATGACTGTGGATTTAGACATGCTGCTGATCTGTCGCTCCAGGGCATCTGTACTGTGTCTTATTACCCACAATCCAGAGCACACCACATCCATGTAAATGTGGATAGCCTACATTTCCTCAGTTTTTTTTTTTTTTTTTTTGTTTAATATAAGTTTGTTAGAACAAGAATAAAGAAAATACTTGACACTGACATATAATACGCTGAAACAAAGTAAAAATACATGAAACAGAACAGAAATGCGACCCCCCCACCACTCCCAGTAGCCACTAAACCTAGGAGGTGAGAAGGACACAATCTGAAATCAGATTTTCAATGGTTTTCAATGATTTTCATCATTTAAGTGGCGTTTAAATGCCTCAGCTGTCAATGAAAATCAGAGGTGCGGGAAGTAGAGGATTAGAAACATGCATCTTTATATGAAGAAATCAATAGGCTACATTTTAAATAAGTAACCGATAACTATAATTTGTAATTATTGCTATATCTGCCCTATTTCTCCTACCATGCACATGATGTATGAGCCGCTTATACAAGCACGTTGAAGTCTTTTTTTCACTATTTATTTGAACACAATATTGGATATATTGGATACTATATTGGATGTTAAGAGGTGACCCAGGCTGATGTAGAAAAAAAACTAACAAAAATAATAATAATTGGGTCTCATTCACTAATAGTTACGTACATTTTTTCATATTTGTATGCACATTTGTACTTCTCACCACACTTTCAACCTAATTCACAACACGTGCATATGGACATTAGTTTGTTCTTAAGCTCATTATTCTGTTAGTGAATTGGGAGTGTATGACTCTGTTCAAAATTAGTGTTTATATGCACAAGGTTGGTAATTTGCATAATGCATGCCCAAACTAGCTCCATATAAGGGCCTTGTACAAAGTAAAACTTGTCCAGAGAAAATTATAGGAAGACACATTCTCAAAAAGGACCTCACGGTGGCGCAGTGGATAGCACGTTCGCCCCACAGCAAGAAGGTCGCTGGTTCGAGCCTCGGCTGGGTCAGTTGGCATTTCTGTGTGGAGTTTGCATGTTCTCCCCGTGTTGGCGTGGGTTTCCTCCGGGTGCTCCGGTTTCCCCCACAAGTCCAAAGACATGCGGTATAGGTGAATTGGGTAGGCTGGATAAGTTGCCAGTTCATTCCGCTGTGGCGACCCCAGATTAATAAAGGGACTAAGACGAAATGAAAATGAATGAATGAACATTCTCAAAAACGTCAACGGTAGTGAAGGTTTTGATGTTGAATGTGGAAAATGCTTTCAGTTCTGAAAGCGCAAGGTGCAATGCACTGCATTTTTGTTGACCATTGATCATGTTTTAATGTCTAGTTACTTTTCATTCACCCTATAAATAACATATCTAATTATATGTAGGGTTTCTTTATACGTGTTTAAAGGCATTATGATTATTGCATACGTGTGGCATAAGTTATTCTTGAATTCTTTCATACATTTAGAATACAGTATTATTAGTATTAATGTTTTGATGAATCATGATTTATTTGTGAAAATGTACGCACAATTGGCATTTACATTTACAAGATGCTTTTGTCCAAAGCAACTTACAGTTAAGAAGGCATTCAGTGATTCAACATAGAGGCAATACACACAATAATTGCTTATTATACAAAAGAATTTCACATATAAATTTGTTGATTTGCATGGTTAGTGAATAAGACCCAATGAATTGACAAGAGCATATGTGAAAGGAATAATGGATATCAGTTACTGCACTTTAAACAATACAAAGGCATTTTTTTATCGATCGTGTCTTTTTGACAAAAGTGCAGACATGGAAATGTATTACACGATAGACTGTAGCCAGGCTTATATTGCTCTTCATTTACAATTTTGTTTACATGTTTACCATGTTCGCCATGTCACACAATAAGATCTCTCAGTTGTCATAATTTCAGAATGTACGACAATCAAGATGCGTGAAACATGGACACGCAAAGAAAAGTTCAGTAAGTCACATTCTGAAATGATCCCTCACAGAAAACTCAAATGATCTCTGGCATTCCTTCAAATCAGAAGAAAAACAAGCCGTTTTTGCATAATTGCATAATCAGATTCAGCACTCCTATTGATTTTTGGTTTGATGGTCGTCACACTTGCAGAAAGTATCTCAAATCTCATGAAACTGCCAGAAAGATTGATCTCAGCAGCCATTAATCAGCTACCAGTGAACATGTCAATACAACAAAATTAAAGACCACAGATTTTAGCCAAGACAACTACATAGTGGCCAAAATTGCTGTGTGTTCCAGTGAAATGTGTTCTGAAATTCATTATTTCAAACTATCTTAAATCAGGAAAGGTGTCATACTTCACCAGAGAAAGCTAATTTTGTCAAAGTTCTGCAAAATATTTTTTGTTTAAATTAAAGCTGGTTTGTATACCAGCTAGTTAGCTAGTTGATAGTTAGTATACCAACAACGATGCCTATTTTACTGAACTGTAATAATTGTTTGGTGTTATTTACTGTTAAATTATTGTATCTGGGTTAGGTGGGCTGGGTTTATCTAGAATTTGTTAGGTAAATTTGCTGTGTTTGTATTTACTTATTGTAATATAGTTCGTTGTTGTTGTGGGAAGAAGAAGACAGGGTCGGCGATTCAGGTAAATAAATTCTTATTATTTTTAACTTTGAACACCACGCGTAGCTGTGTGTGTGCGTGCGTGCTCGCTCGCTCTCTCTCTCGCTCTCTCTCTCTCTCTCTCTCTCGTAGAGCATGCTGGGAGTGAGCGTGTTGTGAGTGAGCGTGTGACTCGGGTGCTTGTTTTTTCAAACGTTTCCTCTTGTTTTTCCTGATCTTGAGTTGATTTATTTATTTTGTTATATGGTGTAGGAGTTTATTCTTTCTTTTCTCATTGGTTTGTTTTTTTTGGGAGTGGGAAGCATGGCTGGGCCAGGTACAGGTGCGCGGGGATTGAGCTCGCTCACGCATCGTCACGGTGTAAAAGTGGCGTCTGCAGTGAGTGTGGAGAGCTATTGTTGAACTGTGGGTGAAATTGTGGGACATGAGAATATTTTGTCTGCATCTAAAATGAATAGTGCAATAGTCATCTTTTTAAGCACAGTAGATAATGCAAATGAAGTGGTTCAGAGAGGAATCATATTGGAAGGCGTCCTCACTCCGGTTCTGCCTCTTTCATTACCGTCAAAACGAGTCACTCTCTCGAACGTCCCGCCATATATCAGTGATGAAGTTTTAACACAAGCGCTGTCTCGCTTTGACTACGTTGTGTTCATAACCACCGACAAAGTTAAGTGTTTTGGCTGTGGTAAAGTCGGCCATTTGGTCCGTGCTTGTCCCAGCAGACACGAAAAAGCAATCGCCCCGCTGACGCGAACGGCGCAGCTAATGGCGGTGAGCAACTGGCCGATGAGGCCGCCGAGCTGGAACCTACGGTGGTGCCGGCGAGTGGCCATGATGGCGATCACAGTGTGGATTCTATGGAGAATGCAGCGGTTTCAGTGGAGGTGGAAGTGCAAAATGCAAAAGATGTTGAAGACGAGGAAGCCAAAGGTGAGTCAAGCGATAAACAAAATTTGGAAGTTGTTTTGGGGGCTGCTGTTCGGGAGGTTGACGGTGGGCATAATGAAACAGACGTGGAGAAAACAGTATTTAAGGTGCCATTCAAAAGGAAAAAGTCAGACAATGTGTGTGGTTTTCAAATGTGTATGTTTTTCGGCAAGTGAAAAAAGTTGATGTGGAAGATGAACTTGAGTCAGAGAGTGACAGTGAGCTCTCTGATTCAAGCCTTACACTGAGTTTTCCAGTCACAATTATGGAGTAGATGACATCAAACTATTTCTAAGGTCAACGAAAAATAAAAGGGGGGTCTTAGCAAATGAGTACTTTCCAGATGTTGGGCAGTTTGTGGATAAAGTTAAAAATTTCATGGCTGAAGGTTGTTTTTCAAACAAAGAAGTGTACCAATTGAAAAAAATAGTGCGGAAACTTAATGCAGACTTGAATGATGGAAATGAAAAAGCTTAAATTTATGAAAATGAATCGCAACAGTTTGTGTTTTTTTTCTTTTTATGTTTAACTATGGCTAAAGTATGCGTTGCATCATTAAATGTGAATGGTGCACAGAATTGCAAAAAAAGAGCTGAACTGTTTGGTGTTATTGAGCATAAAAACATAGATGTTATTTTTATTCAGGAAACGCACAGTGACGTTAAGAATGAAGTTGATTGGATGCAAGAGTGGCATGGGAATGCTGTTTTTAGTCATAACACTACACTCAGTGGTGAGTGGGCATTTTATTTACTAAAAAATGTGTCCAGTCTCATTTCAAGTTGATGAGATTGTGAAAGGAAGACTTTTGAAAATAAGAGCAGTCTTTGAAAAATACATTCTCATTTTTATATGCATTTATGCTCCAACATCAGCAATAGAAAGATTAGTGTTTTTAGATACGCTTAATACTGTGCTACACAAGTGTAATACTGAAGAATATTTATTTTTGGGTGGACACTTCAATTGTACAGAAAGTCATATTGACAGAAATCATATTGAACCTCATATGCCTTCACGTGAACCTCTCATTAAAGTTATTAATATGAATGATTTATGTGATATTTGGAGGCATTTTCACGAAGGACAGAGACAGTATACATGGGCTCATGCTCGTGATAATTTTCTTTCTCTTGCAAGATTAGATTGTTTTTATAGTTTTAAACTTCAGTTGAGCATTTTTAAAAGCTGTATCACTTCTCCAGTCAGTTTTTCTGATCCCCGTATGATTTTGTGTTCTTTCCTTTTAAATGAAGTTAAGCCTCACAGTGCATATTGGCACTTTAACACCAATCTACTATGCAATAAGGATTTTAAGGAGGTTTTTAAGTTTTTTTGGGACGATTTTAGAAAAACAAAAAATTCATTTCGAGATTTAAACCAATGGTGGCAACAGTACACTCGTAATGTCACCAAAGAGTTAAATAGTTCTATGAAAGCCTTGGAGACAGAGATAATCAATTTACAGATTCTAGCTGATTCAACAAACAATCAAACTTATATAGAGACAATTTCAAATATAAAAACTCCGTTGGCAGACCTACTGGGTTTGAAAACACAAGGGGCTCTGATTCGTTCTCGTTTTTTAAGTATTGAACAGATGGATGCACCATCTAAATATTTTTTTTAATCTTGAAAAGAAAAATGGACAAAAACTTATTCTACATGCATTACGCTCTGAGATAGATATTTATATTTATTTTAATTAGACCTGAAGAAATACGTAAAAGAGCAAACCGTTTTTATGAAAACTTGTATAAGAGTGAGTTGGGTGCAGTGGGACTCAGAGAGTTTCTTTTTTAGAGGTTTGAATCAAATGACGGAGGAGGCAAATGCTGAGATCTCTGGTGTTTTGTGAATGGAAGAGTTGTATAAAGCTTTACAAAACATGGAATCTGGCAAAGTGCCAGGAATTGACGGTCTTCCGGTTGATTTTTATAAATTTTATTGGACCGAGGTGGGTGAGGACCTTTTGCAGGTACTTAATGACAGTCTAGCATCAGGTAGGCTGCCATTGAGTAGTCGTAGAGCGGTCATCACAATCCTTCCCAAAAAAGGAGACCTTTTAGAAATTAAAAATTGGCGCCCTGTCTCACTTTTATGTGCTGACTATAAATTGTTATCTGAAGTGTTAGCTAATAGATTAACAAAAGTAATAGATTTAGTGGTGCATCCAGATCTGACTTATTGTGTCCCCGGAAGATCAATTTTTGACAATATTACCCTTATGCGGGATATTTTTGATGTCTCCAAGTTGCTTAACATCAAAATTGGTCTTATATCGTTAGATCAAGAAAAAGCTTTTGATAGGGTTGAGCACCCTTATTTGAGGAGAACATTTGAAGCTTTTGGTTTTTGTCAGGATTTTATTGATAAGTGAAAGTACTTTATGGTGATGTTGAAAGTGTGCTGAAAATAAATGGTGGCTTATGCACTCCTTTTAAGGTCTGTAGGGGCATAAGACAAGGTTGCTCATTATCTGGAATGCTGTATTCACTTGCCATTGAACCTTTGTTGCAACTACTAAGAGAAAAGGTTTGTGGGTTGAATTTACCTGGTTGTAAAAATAATGTCATACTGTCTGCCTATGCTGATGATGTAGTGGTTTTAATTGACAAGCAAAATGATGTGCAAGTTTTAATGGAAGTCTTAGAAGATTTTAAAAATCTGTCATCAGCAAAAATTAACTGGAATAAAAGTGAAGCAGTTTTAATTGGAAATTGGTTAAAAGATAGACCAAGCCTTCCTGATGGCTTGATCTGGGGAACAGGTGGTTTTAAATATCTAGGAGTGTATTTGGGTGATGAAAGTTTCACTCAGAAAAACTGGGAAGGGATTGCGGTTAATGTAAAGGGCAGACTTAATAAATGGAAATGGTTAATACCTAAAATGTCATATAAAGGAAGGATTTTAATAGTGAATAATTTAGCAGCTTCCAGTCTCTGGCATAGGCTGGCTGTTTTAGATCCTCCTTCACAATTGTTAACAGAAATCCAAGGTCTTTTAGTCAATTTTTTTTTGGGATAACTTGCACTGGGTCCCACAGAGTGTGTTGTATTTAACTAAAGAAGAGGGTGGTCAGGGGCTGATACAGCTGAGAAGCAGAATAGCAGCTTTTCAATTTGCAATTTTTACAAAAATGTCTGTATGGGTCTTCAGAGTATGGATGGCGGGCAGTGTCATGCTCTGTTTTACACAGTGTTGCAGGGATGGGGTTGGATAAAGCCTTGTTTTTAATGGACCCCCTCAAGTTGAAGGTGAATGGACTGCCAATATTTTACAGAAATCTTTTTAAGGTGTGGAGTCTGTTCAACTTGCAGAGGAATGGAACATGCTCCCCCCACTGGTTGTTGGAAGAGCCTCTAATAAATGGTGCTGGTTTTGACTTAACAAAGGACAGTTCTTCATTTCTTGGACTTAATGAAGTGTTGCAGAGTTCAAAGATTTATACGCTTGGACGTTTGTTGCATATTGCCGGAGTGGACTTCAAAAAAATGCAAGAAGTGACCGATGTTTTAAAAATGAGATCCTTGCGGACTGTTGAACAAATGTTACAGAACTGGAGAGGACTGGTCAGTGATGAAGAAAAAGCTCTGCTAATAGACAGTTGTGGAAAAGTAAATGATTCCAAATCAGAGGATTTTTATCCATTTTTCACATTGCTTCCTAAGTTAGAGGATTTTAAAGGACCTTTCCTGGACTCAAAAAAAACATTGAGCTTTGGTTCATCTGTGATTACTGGCAAAGATTTTTACAAAGTCTGTGTTAAGTTTTTAATAAAAAAGAACTAAATAATAAAATTGACACACCTTGGCGTGAAATGTTGGGTGTAGAAGAAAATGTGAAAGGAGGTCACTGTATAAGCCACCATTGTCTAAAAGGTCAGGGGATATTCAATGGAGACTTCTTCACTGTGCTATTGCAGTCAATGCTTTAATTTCAGTTCTCAATCATGATGTCATTGCTAATTGTCCTTTTTGTTCAAAAAGAGAAACAATTTTTCATGCTTTTATGGAATGTGACAGATTGAAACCGTTATTTTTACTTTTGGAAAATATTTTTACTTCCTTGTAGTGAAATGTTTTCTGTAAAAGTTTTTATTTTTGGTTTTAAATTTGTTAAAAGAAAGAGATTTAAGTGTCAACTTCTGAATTTTGTTTTAGGGCAGGCTAAATTAGCTATTTATATGAGCAGAAAAAACAAGGTTGAAAGGTTGTCTGGGAAAGATGTGGTGGTAATGTTTGTAAACTTGGTGAAATCACGAGTTCTGATTGACTTGTTTTTATAAATCTACAAAATATTTGTTAGCTTTTGAAATGAGGTGGCATGGAAGTGGGGCATTGTGTTCAGTTGTTGAAGAGGAGTTAGCTTTTTCTTTTTTTAATTAATTAATATTTTTTGCTGCATATTTTTTGAGTTTTTGACATGTTGAAATGATGATGATTAACTTATTGTAATAAAAGGCACTTTTAAATTCAAATTCTCTCTCTCTCTCTCTCTCTCTCTCTCTCTCTCTCTCTTCACGGCTGCTCCTTCTCTTCTCCTTAAGAAGGATGTCTCTACGGTCCAATCACTAGAATAAACAGGTGTTATTTATGATTGGCCCGCTGGCTAGCCGCTGGCCTCTGAGCATGCTCTCCCCCCTAATTGGGAGTTTGATCATGCTCACCTCTCCACATACCCCCACTGCCCGCCTCAGGCCGGGGAGCTTTGAATTTTGACACGGCGCTGACTTTTCTATAATCCACACAGAACCGGACCGAGCTGTCAGTCTTGGGTACCAAGACGATAGGGCTGGCCCAGGCGCTGTGGGATTCTTCTACTACACTCATTTTCAGCATGTTACTCAATTCCTCCTGAACCACTTTTTTCTTGTGTTCAGGCAGGCGAGATGGCCGGGTCCTAACAACCATGCACGGTTTGGTCTCAATATGGTGCTGAATTAGGTTAGTACGACCGGGCAGGGGCGAGAACACATCAGCGTATTCACGTTGAAGGTGCCGGATGTCAGTGAGCTGGCTCGCTGAGAGATGATCTCCTCGTTGTGTGACCACAAACGGCACTTGCCACTTGGCGAGTAATTTAGAGCTGGAAGTGGGTAGCAGTACAAGGACTTTATCTCCATGTGAAACTGTACGTAGTTTAGTGCTCTTTTCATATCGCCGGCGTTGGTCATTCTGGGCCTTAAGCAAATGCTCCGTAGAGAGCCGCCCCAGTGTGTGGAGTTTTGCTCTAAGGTCCAGAATTTACTAAATTTCATACTTGCTGTTTGAAGGCTCATCCTCCCAAGCTTCTCTAATGACATCCAAAACCCCGCGGGGCTGTCTGCCGTAGAGTCGCTCGAAGGGGGAAAACCCCGTGGAGGCTTGTGGAACCTCCCGCACAGCGAATAACAAGGGCTCTAATCACTTATTCAAATTTTTCGCATCTTCATGAACGAATTTACGGATCATGGATTTAACTGTGTGATTAAATCGTTCCACCAGCCCATCTGTTTGTGGGTGATAGACGCTGATGTGAACAATCCGTAAAGTTCACGCATGGTGCGTGATTGTTTCGTATAATCTCCCGATCACGCACCGAGCTTCTGCAACACTCTTTGGCGAAATGTTATGGAGAGCTACTGCTTCCGGGTACCGGGTTGCATAATCCACTAGGACTAATGCAAACAGGTTTCTGCGTGCGGATCACTCTAATGACCCAATGAGATCCATACCAGTTCTCTCGAATGTGATCTCCATAACCGGTAGAGGGCGCAATGGCACTTTTGGGGTGGCCGGTGGGTGTACCAGCTGACATTCACAGCATGCAGTGCACCATCTGCTGACATCCCCGTGAATGCCCGGCCCAAAAAATTGGGCCATGAGGCAATTTAGTGTGGCAGCCTGACCTAAATGTCCGGCCATAGGATTAGAACGAGCTGCCTGGAAAAGCATTTCCCGACGGCTCTTTGGTACTAATAATTGGGTTGTATCTTCTTTTGTTTGAGTATCTTGCAATCACTCGATACACCCTGTCATTAATAATCGAAAAATATGGATAGGAGAGGGGCCGATCAGGCTGGAGGTTTTGCTCATCTATGACCTGCACTCTTTCGAGTGCATGTCTCAGCGTGTCGTCACGCGAATGCTCCAGGGGAAAGTCTTTGCACCTGGAAATTCCCGGCCCTCCCCCTGAGTCAGCGTGGCATGGTACCACTTGGGATTCCCCCAGCTGAGCGACCCGCCCCTTATCCAGCGATTTCTTCTTCCAACAAACAACCGCACATAAGGCTCCTAATAATCTATTAAATCCAGGCCAATTGGTTCCCAGAATTAGCGGGTGTTTGAGGTGCAGGTTAACCGCTACCTCGACGCTATGCTTTTTACCCCTGAATTGGATATCTATAGCCGTTAGCGTGTAGTGAATTACATCCCCTTGCACACACCTAACCCTTACCGTGCAGCTCGTATCCAATGCCGGGTCTTGAAGCAGGCTTTGGTGGATGGAGATCTGGTTACACCCCGAATCCACCAAGGCTTGATATGTACCCCCTTTTATACTCACAGGTATCCGGTATAGCCTGTCACGACCAGAGGCGACGATTGGAATGGCGGGGACGTGGATCAACACACTCATCTCCTTCACGCTTCAGCTTTTTGGTGCGCTATCTTTGTCTTCACAGCACTAATGCATCGGCCCAGACCTTCCCACTACACCCCCGGGGCCAGCAAGACCAACCGATTGAACCGGAGAGAGACCTGGCACTGTCTGGGGTCGTGGCTCCACCCCTCTGTCCTGACAAGCACCCACTCCTCCTATTGGGACACTCGGCGGATCCGCCTTGGTGCCCCGCTATCTGGGTGCTGGCGTGGGCGGTCCTCGCAGTCTGGACCTGGGAACAGGAGGAGAGAGAGAAAGAGGGGGAGAAGAGAGAGAGGTTATTTCGCCGACCCTGGCCCTCGCCACCAGGTGATCCTCCGCCAACTGGATGGCAGTCTCCAGGTTGTCTAGCCTGTGGCACTGAACCCACTCCGATGTCCGAGTGGGGAGGCGGGAGATGAATTGCTTCAGCACCACGGCGTCCACCACCTGGGAAACGTCCCGGCCATTCTGGATCAGCCATCTGCGGCAGGCGTCACGGAACTGCTGGCTGAATGCAAAGGGCCGACCGTTTTCCACCAGTTCCAGCGCCCAGAAGTGCTGATGCTGCTATTCCGGGTTGCTCGCTTCAGATGAGAATGGCTCGCTTCAGATGAGCATACTCCAGGAGATTATGGGCGGCGATCTGTGCTTCGCTCGACAGCAGCTGGATGACTCGTACCGGCCACTCGACCCGCGGCCAGCCACATGCCTCCGCCATCCTCTCGAAAAGATTGAGGAACACTCCTAGGTCGTCTTCCAACGCCATTTTCTGTAAAGTGACGGGAGGGTGGGAGGCAGATGATGGCGGGCCAGATCTCCTGGGCCAGCAGACTCCGGATTAGCTCGTGGTCCTCCCGCTGGGCCTCCACAAGACTTGGAACCTTTGTTGGAGGTCTTTCTTCAGCTCCACCAGCGTGTGATGTTGTTCTCGGTGGAGAACCGCGAGTGCTTGGATGACTTCCGCACATGGACTAGTAGATGGAGAAACCATTCTGGCAGCGAAGTTTCTTCTTCTTCCCGGGTTTCGGCACCACTGTAATGTAGTTTGTTGTTGTTGTGGAAAGAAAAAGACAGGGTCTGTGATTCAGGTAAATAAATCCAACATCATTTTGTGGGTAAAAACAAAACAAATGACACCCAACCAGATGGTGGAAGAAATCATGCTGGAACTACTGGTAAAAGAAACCCTTGTGGAGCTGGTGGTGGAAGGGTCCATGGTGGTGCTAGTGGTGGAAGAAGCCATTGTGGAGCCAGTGGTGGAAGGGTTTATGGAGATGTTTGTTATGAAAGAGCCAAGCGATTGAGCCAGGCTGGATTCCTGGATGTCGAGTCAGATGGAACTGGGAGACGACCAACTAAGGAGGAACTGGATGAGAAGGAGACAAAGACCCTCTTGCAGGACAGAGGGAAAGCCCATGTCTCTGAGCAGGTAAAAAAAGAGGAGCCAGAAGGAAAGATGAGCCTGGTAGGGCCAAGAAGGCGAATGCACAGCTGGAGAAGTGATTTAACCAAGGCAGACTTGGTGAAATGAGTGAACCCGGAAGATCATGGCTGAATGAAGGAAAATAAAGCCACATTGACCTAGACATGTAAAGTCATATTGACCTAGCTGGATATATGAGCTCAGATGCCTGGGGTGGCACCAATTTGAGGACGCTGGTCAGAACCAGAAGGAGCCAAAGAGCTGAATAAAACCAATATGTTCAGAAACACTGTCATATGGAGGCAGATATGTGACACAAACATTAAAATGGATTAGTTTAGTTATCATACACTATGATATTGAAGTGATGACATAGATTTGTGCAAGAAAATAGAGTGTTGATTAAATGGCAGTCTGCCTGGTAATCATAATTTGAGTTAAAATGAATACAAAATACAGTGTTTTACTGCTTCTGGCATTCGTTTCAGCTGCAAATTGCAGTTCTATGTGTGTACTGTATAGCATTTTTGAGATCTTCATAATCTTTGTCATATGGAAAACAGTTGCTCACACATTATGTCCAACATGCTGCTAGTAGAAAAATAATAAAAAATAAATAAATAATAATTGAATGATAAGAAAATTATAATCTAATAATCTTTTTTCCCCCTCTAATCTTTTTTTCTCTAATTCTTTAAAAAATAAAGTACCATCATATGTTACAGTAATTGGTGCAAACAAGCAGGAAATAATAAAGATGTTTTCTGCAGAATCTTGCTGTATTTCCTCTACTTCTATTTCCTCAGGCATTTATAGCGGAGCACTGTCTCTTGAGGGCCCCCTATAGGGCACTTCTGCAAATAAATATCACATGCTATCCTCCAGAACTCTGTCTGGCAGATCGTTTATTCTGTTTGTCAAAAGTTTAAGCTGATGCAATGAACTTCTGTTGACCTTTTTCTGTTTGCCAACACAAACTTCTACAGACTCCACCGCTCTTGTGGGAAAAGTCTGACTTCTTTACTTTTTGTACATACTGCATTTTTAAGGGAATCGGCCAAAGAAGGAATATGGATGATGTTATTCCCACCCAGAACCACACACACATACACAGACATACACAGCCCACTAGTTGCACTAGTAGCTTTTGATCATGACGCAGGGTTTCACGCAGAGCCCAGATGAAAGCGAAAAATCAGTTTAATGAACAAATAATAAAGGCTTTCAGAAGTTCCCAATGGAGCTGTCTGAATGCGCTGTTACAAATGCCACTTTTCTGCTACTCACATGCACTATTTGAAATGATTAGGACCTGTGGTGAAGGCACATAATGAAAAATTAATTGCATAAATCTTTTCATTGTAGTGAGCGAAACAGCTCATTTACAGATGGTCATTCTCCACCTGCTCAGCCAACCGGCGGCAGCTGAGCGAAGCATTGCTATGCATGTCAATGACACACACACACACACACACACTCACATCCAGCATGACTGAGATGGTAAATGGTTCAGACAAACAATTTCAGACATTTCTTCAAACACTCTGGGAAGGAGGAACAGCAATAACAGCAGTAATGAGAGAGGGAAGTAGGGGGACAGTAAAAGAGACCAAAAATTCTCAGACTTTTGTGCAAAGCACTCCAATATCATGCAAGAGAATCATCCTGAAGTTGGCAGGATCAGTTATACTGTGAACCATTTTGGAAACATTATAAAATATGTTATAATAATATGCTATGAGGTATGCGAAAGGCATTCATAAAAATGTGTGTTTTTATTTGAATGTACTTTAAATGAAAATGAAAGGTCTGAATACAATGTAAATATTAGCCTTTGTGAAAAAACGTACCTTGTCATTTGCACGTACCAGTTCTACATTAAAATTACTAATAGCTATTAGCATAGCATGTTTAGGGTGCTAGCATGTTTAGCACTGCTAACATGGTTGAGCACACTGTTAACATGTTTTAGCACATCCCTAGCATGTTTGTATTACAGTATCTTTTAACACAGTGCTAGCATGTTTAAGCACATTATGTATGTGTGCAAGATGTATTTTAACAATGTTATATCTGGAAATCATCTGTTGTGTTAAAGGCATAAAACTACATGTCTTCAGTCTACATGCTTCAGTCTCTAGCTGAAACTGAAAAGGCTGAACAACTAAAATAAGCACATCGTAAACATTACATGAAAAACGTATAAATTACTTGTGACCTTGGCATTTTTCCAACAGTTCAGCATTAAAGTTACTAATAGATACATTCATAGCATGTTTGTATTGATTTACCAGCATGTTTAGGTTGCTAGCATGTTTTAGTAATGGTATTACAAATGAGCATATTGCTAGCATGTTTTTATCATGTTTTCATACAGTGCTAGCATGTTTAAGCACATTAGATAGCACACATATATCTGCAAGACATATTTTAAAGACTGTTGTCTGAAACATCTGCTCTGATGAACATCTTTTAAATGTATGTTTTTCAAACATTCTGAATAATAAACATCTTATAGAAATATGCTAAACACCTGTTTACATCAGACAGGAGACCTTTCCACCACCAGCTCACAATGGTTTCTTCCACCACAGGCTCCGCCATGATTTCTTCTATCACAATATATTGAAGATAAGCAAACGCTCTATACATCAACTATATTTAAATGCACAATAAGCTTCACATTGTATGTGGGCTTCCAGGGATACTAGCATGACTAGCACAATGTTTTAACATTTAATTGCTAGCCTGTTTAAATCAATATGTTACACTGCTAAAATGTTATTGGTATTACATTATATGTGTATTTTGTTTGTTAGTTTATTTGCACAAGTTTCAAACACAGAACCATATTAAATACATGTGTACTGTATTAAATTAATTTAGTTGTTTGAGTTTTAAATGTTTCATGAATTAATAAAATGATGTTATTAATATTATTAGATGTATTTAAGTATATTGTTGTATAAATAAAAAAAATACATAAATAAGTTTACTGAATTTTACATAAATAATTACACGTTGAATAAACAGTCAGTTGTGAATGACCAGCATATTTATTTCCAGTAGTTAATGATATAGAGTAAAATACATACCTTCCCAGGCCCATTTCAGCAGCACATCCCCTATTAAGGTAATCACATTCATTTACCTGAAAATTGCATAGACTATCACACATACTTCCAGCCTTGCAGAGCTTGTGTGCACCGGCAGACACTGAGTCCAAACCCCAGGTGTTGGCCTGCGCAGGCACTGATATTGCTCTGGCTGGAGGAGCGTGTTTGATCCCCTTGTGAGGCAGGCAGATGGCTTTCTTTGTGCAGCTATGGCTGTTATTAGCCATGACTCTCATCCATATGTTGCATTGGAAGGGCAGCTGGCCTGGAGATTATTTTTTAAGCAGGTATGCTATGACTCAATCTGCAGTCAGTGGCGCCAATGTGTCACCAGCGCTGTCTACATCGTCAGTGTCGTTTTATTTCCTTCTCTTTTTTGGGGCTGTCACTTTATACCATCTTTCACTGACCATTTTATTAGGTACACCTTCCCAGTACTTGGTTAGAGCCCCCTTTGCCTTCAGATCTGCCTAAAAGGGATAGTTCAAATGAAATGTCATTATTTTAGTTACCATTCACTTGTTTTAAACCAATTTGTATTTAATTTCTTAGTTTGTTTTTTTTTTTGCTAAATTTACAAATATTTCAAACAAACGTTCTCTACATTGTCATTATGGGTTATTGCTTGTAGAATCCCCCCTCTACTGCACAAGGAGTGGGCGCTTAGGTGGGGGAAGCCCTTACGAACCTGGTTATGATTGCATCAGAGGGAATGAGCAAAAGTAGAGGGTTGGTCCTTCCTTGGCCCTTGGTAAACACACTGACCTCCTCAAAAGTGCCATTGCCCCTATTATCTCTAATGGAGATCCCCTTTGAGAAAGTTGTTATGAATGTCATCGGGCCATTTGAGAGGTCTGCATGAGGAGAACACTTTGCATCCCGAAGCTGCCGCATTCCGCAGCATCTCAATTAAGAGTAGTGGATGCCCTCTTCTGCATCATCTCCCGGGTGGGAATCCCAAAAGAGATTCTCACCGATCAACGCACTGCATTCATGTCATGGACTTTACATACATTCGTACTAGTGTCTATCACCCACAAACAGACAAACAGGTTGAACTCTTTAATTGTAGGACAATCATTCATAGGTTTGGTTTACAAGGACACAAAAAATTTGGATAAGTGGTTAGAGCAGGGTTGCCCAAACTTGGTACTGGAGGGCCAATTGTCCTGCAAAGCTTAGCTCCAACTTGCCTAAATACACCTACCTGTAAGCTTGTAGTATGACTGGTAGGAGCTTGATTAGCTAAACTCTGCAGGACACCAGCCCTCCAGGACCAAGTTTGGGCACCCCTGGCTTACAGCCTCTATTGTTTGCTATGCACAAGGTTCCCTAAGCCTTCAGGGGATTTTACCCCTTTAAGCTTCTCTACAGCAGACAGCCCCTGAGGGTGTTAGGTGTCATAATGAGAGGCTTTGGAGGAGGAACCTTCATCAGCTAAAAGTTAACTCCAATATATTTTATACCTTCGAGCAAAACCACAACTTAGGGCAGCTATGTCAGGAGATCTTGATTATGATTATGATCTTGATTATATTGTCATCTTGCTTATGAAGTGATTCACTCAGACATTGGTGGTGCACTTGAAATTTATCGTATTATCGTCCCACCCCTCTGGTCACTGGGGGAGATTTGTTGGGGGTTAAACATCTGTCAACAAAGGAGAATGGTTTGGGAGAATGGCGACTTTTCATTCATTTTCTTTTCGGCTTAGTCCCTTCATTAATCTGGGGTCGCCACAGCGGAATGAACCGCCAACTTGTCCAGCATATGTTTTACACAGCAGATGCCCTTCCAGCTGCAACCCATCACTGGGAAACATCATACACTCTCATTCATTCACACACATACACTATGGACAATTAAGCTCACCCAATTCACCTATAGCGCATGTCTTTGGACTTTGGGGGAAACCGGAGCACCTGAAGGAAATCCACACGAACACGGGGAGAACATGCAAACTCCACACAGATCTCCCAACTGACCCAGCTGAGGCTCGAACCAGCGACCTTCTTGCTGTGAGCCAACAGCGCTACCCACTGTGCCACTGCGCCGCCCTCAACGCTGACTTGTAAGTAGGTCAATTGGCAAATGATTAACACATGTGTTTTTGCAGTGATTGTGCAGTATAGACACCATTAAAATTGGGAAATGTGCATTTCTTGTCAGAATGTCTGTCTATGTTTTGGTTTGTGTAACCGTCTGTGCAATCTGTTGGTGTCGTCAATCTGGCAACTTGTCGAATCAAGT
>CAIGQW010053986.1:1083584-1102873 GCA_903798125.1 Danio choprae | reverse complement strand
GGTACCCTTCATTTTTGTCGAGGTCAGATTTATTAGTTTGCCTTTTTTAATGCTTCTGTAGAACCTGATTTTCAATAGTTTATTTTCAGCTATATTTGATCAATTGTTACATTTTTCAGTTATAAGTTATTTCAGTGACCACTGTAGTTTTTCTTTCTTCAATAGAAGGTTACCAACTATTTCATCCACTTCTGTATATATGGTAAATGTTCTCATTGTACTGCAAAAAAGTCTAGATTGTTTGAAAGTGCATAATGTTAAACTCCTCTTATCGTAGCCTAAATGAAGCAAATATTAAATAACAAGCACAACGAATCCAATATTGTGTTCCCATACACATATACAGGAGTTCATTTGTCAGAGGATGTGCAGTTGTTTCCAGAATTACATGGACAGACAATACTCCCCTATTCTATGGGCATACAACAAATTCCTTGACTAAGTAACTGTTGCGTGGGGAAAGTCATGGTCAGCGCTGTGGATTCTGAGGCAGCAGGTGTGCGGCAATGGTGAATTACTCTTCTATGTGACACCCCTCGCATTTTGTATCTTAGTAAGTTCCTGCCAAGCTTTGTGGTCTGACTTTGAGGATTGAACTTTGGCAGGTCAGCTGGCTTCCCATGCAAATGTTCACCTCTGTTTTGTTGAGTTTGAATCTGAAATCTAAGCGTAGTCTTCTTTAGCCAGGCTTCCCAGCTGCAAACATAAATAGAATCCATCATATAATTTGAAATGATTTTAATGATTATAATGGACATTATATTGGTTTAGATTGAAACTATTGGGTCTCTACTGTTTTTTGCCTTCGGTTGGTGGCATGATAATTCCAATAAATCTTAAAGGAATTTGGCCCAAGCTGATTAGCAACTGTTAAAATGTACTGGTTTTAATTATTTAGGTTTGGTGGCTTCTAATGCTTCTAATGGCATACTTTGTTTTCAGTAGACTTATGAAAACTTAGTTCATAAAGTCATATGAATGTGATCCTTTTTGGAGCTTACTGAGTCCAAAACTCACTCTGTAACATTTGCCATTTTCATTGCAAGGCAAAAAGACACTACAAAAAAACAAAACAAAACAAAAGAGCAGCAACAACAAAGAAAGATGAATGTACGCCTGACTACTATTTAAAAAAGAAGCCAAAAGTTCCCAGAAATGGCCGTTGTCATCTTGTGGTAATGATGTCATTTGGAGCCAGAGTCTGCACAGTAGTGATTGTGAGATGGGGTAGTAAAGTCCTGTCTATTTTTAAAACAGCTTTTTTAAGAACTTTGCAAAATGATGATAACCAATTGTTTCACATTGATTTGATTCAATGTGACTAGAGGGGCGATCAAAAAAAAAACAAATTGGCTACACTTTTCAGGATGTGTGCGACACACTTGAGTCAATGAAACTGTCAATGTAAATTTGACATATGCAAGTTGGAAACACTTTAAACATGAGCTTATATACATAATTGCGCAGTGTTTTTTGCTTTTTGTCCTGGCATATTGTTTTTCATTCAACAAGCAAGCATATATTTTGATTTAGGTGGAATTAGGTGGTTTGTTTTTCATAAGCATTATTGTTTGCTAACTATGTTGACAAGTTCTGTTGTTACCAACATAAGTCATCCATTTTTGGTATTTTCAATAAAATGCAGATTCAATTAATGTTCACAAACAACAGCATAAACTTGCATTATTGAGTCTACAGCTCTAAGTCTTTTGATATAAGCAGTTTCTTGGTAATATGACGTGTAGACTTACATAGATCATACTATTGAGAATCCGCCTATCCTTGTGGTCTGACTTTGGGGTTTGAACTTTGGCAGGTCATCTAGCTTCCCATGCTAGTTTTCACCTCTATTTTATTGGGTTTGACTTTAAAGTGTGGGGAGATCTAAGTGTAGTCTTGTTTAGCCAGACTTATGGCTTACTTTATAAAGTCATATAAAAATGATACTTATTACAACTTGTTCAGTCCAAGAATCACCCAGTCATATTTATAGTTGCCCTACTGTTGGACAACATCTAGCCGTTTCAATAGGAATCAGTGTGATCTTGAGTTTTGAATGAGAGAAAAGCAAAGACTTTTCTTAAAAATATATAAAAATAATAAAAAAGCTGCATCATTTGAAGCCAAAAGTCCTGCCCAAATCCCTGCAGGCCCAATCCCAAGCACACAATTATGACACCACAGCTTGTTTTTTAAAGTAAAAACTTACTTCAACCTAGACATACAACCTATAACTATGGTAAGAACTGTATGGATTCTGGGAACCATTTCTGAGAATTATTTATTTAAATTGCAATTTTTACATGCGATTCATTCCTAAACTCTTACATGGAGAGGGTGGGTTTACACATATGGGTGGTGATCAACATCACTAGCGGGTGATCAAAATATTTTGGCTTCACTTTTCAGGTCATGTGTGGCACACATGGGGTGTAAGATTTCCCAAATGCAAATTTGACTCCTGTTCAAGTTAATCAAACAAATGCATTGACAAAACATATTCGGTCAGTTGACTTGCGCTCACATATATAGAATGGCACATTGTCCTGTGCTTTACCTTTGATCCTTCCTGGTGTGCTGCTTCTTATCCAGTGAAGGAACCAGCAATTTTGATTTAAATGAGTAAAAAGATCTGTAAGTACCTGAGTTGTGTTTCCTAAAAGCCAGCTAAGATAGTAGTTCCAAAACATTAGATATATTTAAAAAAGCAGCACAACTTTGTGTGGTTTAGTCTACATCTCTTGATCTTTGGTTAAAAGCATAGTATTCTCTTTATCATGCTGTAGAGGCAAGCAGATACTAACCAAAAATAATTAGAACACAAATAGTTAACACATTTAAAGTAAGCCTGCTTTAACTTAAACAGCAATATAAATGACCAAGGCTTCCACTTTATTTGTGACTCCATCTTTTATTCTTCTATCTTGAGTCCACCTACATTGGACTCAAGACTGTAGATCTTCATGGGTCCAAAAATGGGTGTCTAAAGAACCTAAATAGGCCTAAATGTGCTATGTGGAACTGATCAGTACTCAGTAACTATTTTTTCAAAGTTTTTGTGGTTTTACCACTACTCTTTTATGAGAAGTGTCATGTGATGTTTAACGATGAGAGTCAGGACCTCAGTTTAATGGCTCATCAGAAAGGTAGTGCTCACTGACAATATAGTGTACCCATCACTATACTGGGGCATTAGGACCCACACAGACCAAAGGTTGAGCAAGTCCTGCTGGCCCCACTAACACCAAGGCTGCGTCTGAAATCACATACTTCCATACTATATAGTATGCTAAAAACAGTATGCGAGCCGTATGTCTGAATTCATAGAATTCGAAAAACAGTATGAAAGAAGTATCCGGATGGCTTACTGCTTCCAGCGAGATTCTGAAGTGTGCATCTAAGTTAAAATTCAAATGCAGTACCTACTGAGTAGTAGGCTATTTTGGACGCAGCCCAATTCCAACAGCGACCTAGTTGTCTCTCATCCAGATACTAGCTAGGCTGAGCCCTGCTTAGCTTCAGTGGGCAACCAGTCTTGGGCTGTAGGGGTATATTGCTGTGGTAAAAATAATAATGCCCATTACTTACTAAAATTGTGGAATGTATACTATGTTACAGTTTATTTCTTATTGACAGTAACTGTAATAACCATCACCTTTCTACCTGGCTTTGATGCTTATAATCCATCCTCCTAGCTAAAGATGGTCAAAACATGCATGTGTGTTGAGAGGCTACTTCCCAGTTCACGTTCTCATTCAAATTTTACAATGAAGCAATTTACACAACATACTTCACTTCTATAATCATCATCAGCTCTTACTGACTCTAATCAAGGCTAGTTTTCTGACATGGAAGTAATAAAATTGGGACCCAATCTGGACTTGGTTGACCATTTAAAATATGCATTGGAGATCCTATGGTTCAGGTAGACCAATGAAGACCTTGACTCGAGTCCTTTCTGGTGCACAGGTGAAGCTAAATACCACTTATGCAAACAATATTTCTGAACCTTCAGTATATAATTTATCCATGGAGGGGTTTGGGTTTTAGCCTCCAGAATTTCATGCAAGTGCAAACCTACCAACCTTGGTCCTACCAAGCAATTGTGTTTAAAAGATAACAAATATACATCTAAACATACAACTACATTTGGTCTGACGGTGAAAATCGAATAGACATCTAACAATGGCAGATTAGACAGACTTCACACATGTAGTCATTCATCTCTGTCTATTTGACGATTAGTTTATTTTTGGATTATTATTAGATGTCTATTAAATTTTTACCAAAAGCCCAAATTTAATCTCGTTTTAGCCAAGACATCTATATTTAGATGTAAGGTTGGTAGGTTTGCACTAGCATGAAATACTGGATGCTAAAACCCAAACATCACCATAGACAAACTCTATTTTGGAGGTCCAGAAATATTATTTGCAGAAATTTTCTGTTTAGACATCTATTAGGCTTTAGTTAGTCATCATCTAGCAGAAGGTTAGTCAAGGTGTTCTACTGTACTGTATATTGATTTTGAGAAACTCGCTCAGGGACACCTGGGGTTAAGTGCTTTGTTAGAAGAAGAGCTCTGTAGGTCTGTTATGCTTGTTTGTACAGGTTTCTGAGTTGGTTCCATCAGACTGAACCTACAGCATTTTTTATTTAATTTATTTTGTCAGAAGCCCAGATCCTTCTTTCACTGTGCTTTGTGAAATAATGTGGGAGGTAAGGGTGGTTAACTTATCATTCTCTTCACACATGTCAAAATGACTTCAGCTGTAGACGGGAGCTCCATGGGAAAGTAGTGTGCTGTCTTAAAGCAAGTGAACCAAAATGTTGGCAGCTATTTCGTGATAGAAAAAATGGAGGCCTTATCACAGCTTGGTTTTCTGTATATTTCAGTCTGCTGCAAGTGGGACTGATGCTGTTTTAGGCTTTGTTTGATGATGTAGCCAAAACACAGAAAAGTTTCATGGTTACATTACAAAGTTTTAATAAAAGATCTGCATTTTAATATCCACAAATCTGCTGTAAATGGTGTACTATACAATATGTATTTGGCACTGTCATTTTGTTAGTAAACAGAACCTGTAGGAAAGGAATGATGTACCGTCGATGTCATGGTGCTGGTGTGTATGTAGAATTAGCATGTGTGTGTGATGCTTCATCACTTTTAATTGTAATGTGAAGCAAATCCACACTTTGCTGATGAAGCGTTAGATCACAGTTAGTACACCAACAACACTACTATGTACTCCACCATTGTTGTTCTTTTTGTGCTTGCCTTTAATCCACACCTTTCTAAACATGTACCATTCACACACACATTACATTGTTTTTTGTAGACTAGATTTCGGGTGTTTACATGGACAATGGCGTTTTCAAAAACTGTGTAACTTTTGTTACTGATTTTTGGATGTATGTGTTTTCAGTTCTCAAAAATGTCATTGTCATGTAAATGAACAGGAAATATGAATAAACATTTCCTATTTTTGCCTGAAAACATTGTTTGAACATGTTTGGCCTCCTTAGCTTGAACTAGAGAATTGCTAGCATTGTTACATACTTAAGCATGTTAGCTAAAATAACATTACGAATGGACAATTATTGTAAATCTAATCTGGGATGTTTATATAATGATACTGATACCTGATAGTCAGACACAAAATGTTTTATAGCATTGGTGATCAACTGGTTTTGCTCAACTTATAGGTTTACTGTATTTAATGAAGTCTGGGATGAATAATCAGATAAATGTGTGCCAAAGCGGTTTAGAGAAGGGTTTCCAAACCTTCACCTCACCAGGTGCTCATATGGTGGGTTATTACACATTTTAGAACTGCTAAAAATATTTTTTCTCATCTTAAAATCTTTTTTTTTTTCTCCTTAACATCCAGTTAGCATGTTTGTGAGCATGTTTTTGGGCATGACTAATGTTTTAACATACTGCTGGTATGAATTAGCAGGCTAATAGCATGTTTAAAAGTAAAGTATGCAACCATGAATTAATATATTGCTTGAATGTAAATATAACAATCACTACACTTTTGGAGAACGTTCATGGATAATACATATTATCTACATCTTTTCATTAATGTATGATTTCTTACTTTTTTTAAAGAAAGATAATGTTTTCCACTCTTAAATCATAATTTGTCCCGTAAAATCATAATCCTGGGGAACTCTGGTGAGGTGAAGATTTGGAAACCCTTCTCTAAACTGCTTTGGCACACATTTATCTGATTATTCATCCCAGACTTCATTAAATACAGTAAACCTATAAGTTGAGCAAAACCAGTTGATCACCAAAGCTATAAAACATTTTGTGTCTGACTATCAGGTATCAGTATCATTATATAAACATCCAAGATAAGATGAATGTAATCGCAAAAGAACTAAACAGCAAGTGTGATTAATTTTACCATCACAGAACGCACCAGATATTCAACCCAGTCATTTGTGTGATGTTTCAATATGAAAGGCTACTGTTAAAGTGAATAGTTTCTTACCCCTCCAGTCTTACCCATAACCTTTTTCTTTTTTTTTCCTTGAAAGCCTTGATCAGACAGGCACTCACACAGCTCACTTTGTGCATAGACTCTTTTTTTTTTTTGTAAGTTTCCTCTCAAATCTTTCTTATTTTAACAGATGTGGGCAGGCCTGTAGCAGATCGTTCCCAAATGACCCTAACATGCACTTCCTGTCCAGTAAGCAAACACCCAGGAATGGAACAATCTCACTTTGTACCTACAAGTTCAGTATTAGAATGAAGGGCTTTTAGTCCCTTTTAACATTTTTTTTCTCTCGTGCTTGATATATTCCCCGTGTCTTGGTGCAGCAGAAAGCTCTTATTGAAACCAGTAGCGTTTTTGAAGTTTGCTGTAATGCTACTGGAAAATCCATTTTAAGTTGGAACATGCTAGCTGCTCATTAGCTGGTACATGTTAGCGGGAATTAAATGCCATGAAATAAGCCAATTCTAAATTAGAAATATATGTCTAAAATGTACACTTTTTTATGTGCAGGACTGTCTGAGGTTGACATGTGGTAAAATGCTACATGTGGCTTTACCACAAAATGAAAAGCCTTTCCACTGTAACCAGTTGTTTACATTTATTTGAAACATGTCAAGTATCCATTTGCCACCCTGTGGTGAACATTGTTGAATAACGTCTGCATTTCTAATCTCTGACAGATTTAAAGGGCAATGTGAATGCCATCTGTGAACCACTTCACTTCTCTAATAAGGAATAGGCATGCAAATGAGGATCTTTTTTGGAAATAATTTGATTGCCTTAGTTAAAGAAGATTGAAGAGGATTTTTTAGAGGATTATTTAGGAAATTGATGATGACCATAACTTTGACCAAACATAAATAAATAAATAAAACATTTGTATGAAAACAAAACTAATTCCTGTGGCTGACAATGGTGCATTGAGGTCTTTTGAACCAAATTAATTGGTCTGTTCACAGAATTTTTTATTTATCATTTATCATTTTCCTTCGGCTTAGTCCCTTTATTCATCAGGGGTCACAGCAGAATAAACCGCCAACTTATTCAGCATATATTTTACACAGCAGATGCCCTTCCGGCTGCAACCCAGTACTGGGAAACATCCATTCACACTCATTCACACACACTATGGCCAATTTAGTTTATTCAGTTCACCTGTACCACATGTCTTTGGACTATGGGGGAAACCGGAGCACTCGGAGGAAACCCACACGAACACGGGAGGAACATGCAAACTGCACATATGAATTACATTTTACACACATTAATTACAATTACAACTGACCCAGCCGGGTCTCAAACCAGCGACCTTTTTGCTGTGAGGCGACAGTGCTAACCACTGAGCCCCCGTGTCGCCCCACCTGATTTTTTATTTTTCTTAGTCTGGGTTGTTTAAAACCCATTATGATTTTTTGTATGATTTTATGGATAAACAATCTGAACAAATAAATAAACCAAGGTATATACATCATTAATCTAAGTCAGGGGTTTTCAAACAGAGGGTCACAAGGGAGTGAGTGTCTAGGGGGCATGGCCATAAAAAAGTAATTTTTCGGGAAGAAGTGTTGGGGGTCTGTGGCACATTAACTGTTTACGTTTAAAACATATAAAAAATATGAAATAAAGAAAGACTGCAACAAACTGCAAGATTTTTAAGCTGTGAGACTAAAATACAAAAATAGTTCAGCAATTAATAGCTAGAAAATGTCTAAACAAAGATCCATTTCAAATGAAATAGCAACATGAAATCTTAAAACCACTGTGTAGTTAATGATGGATGAAGAACTTCAACAATCGACTGGCCATTATTGCCATAACTTGTATTTAAGTGTTTAAAATGGTAATATGAAAAATTCCTTCACATTAATATTGCTGTTAATGTGCATATTAATGTGCTCTATTTTAGAGTGTAGTGAAGTTCCAGAATTGCTGTGTATTTGTTTGTATGTTCACATTTGGCTAATTACGATGCGATCGTGGATTAATCTATGTTGATCCTGGAACATCATTTTTGTTCGAAAATGTAATTCATACCTATTCCCTACCCCTAAACCCAACCATAACTGTAAATTGTTCCAAAATCAGAGGGGAATAATAGTTGGATAACAATTATGTAGAAGTGCAAAAACCTAACCGCAAGCCTAAACTTAACATAAACTGTAAACGTATCCCTTAATTCTGATTGGCTGATTGGAAGGTTCTTCCAGGATCAACATAGATGTTAATCCAGGAACATCTACTTGGTGAAATCAGGTTGGCGTTTGGATACACATTCAAATTTAGTTAAATAAAATAATAAGATCTAAATGACCCAAGTGCATGATTTTGTTACTACTTCAGGAAAGTTAGCTTTGTACTATTTCCTTGAGGAAAAAAAACTATAAAAAAGTAGTGCAGTTTATGAGAGAATTGAGCAAATGTGAAAGATCACACCCCCCACTCCACACAACGCTCCTTTGCCAAGGTGTGCTTAGCACTGTGTATAAGTGTATGAAGGCATGCCTTGTCCTCCCTTTTCTATAATAACCAGGCCTTATACTCCTGCAGTAGTCACGACACAACATCAACTCTGCCTCCACCCAATCACTGCACCACGTGAGAGGAAAAACACTCAATGCACTGCTGTCAGGGGAGGGTGTTTGGCATTGCCTTTTCAAGTTTACTCTATTAATTTCATATCTATATAGAGACAGAGTGCAGAACGCTTCATAATGTGAAAGCCATGACCACTGGAGGCAGGCGAAACAATCCAACCCTCTGTATTGACTTTCTATTGTGAGAAGCTGTCTCTTTGTCATTTCTTAAAACTAATTAAAAAAAATTAAAAAACAGAAGAACATCCAAAAGCTGCTATATAAGATAAGTATGGTAAACACGCAAAAAACAGAGCTGTGTTTTTGTAAGCTGTCAAAACCGTGTGTGTGTGTGTGTGAGTGTGTGAGTGTGTGAGTGTGTGAGTGAGTGAGTGAGTGAGTGAGTGAGTGAATGTTTAGTGTGAGGGTAATCCAGACACTCAGTGTACCCACATGTGCAGTAAATATATATTTTTTTTTTATCCAAGACACTTGGAGTCACATATCCAATTGTCAGTTTGATACATATTATATTTCTGTGAAATATGCTTTACTCTTAGTATTATGTAGTATGAAAGTTTATTTAAAGCAGATATGCAGTTGTGTTGTTAGCAAATTGCTAACAGCTTGTCTTAACATCAGTTTAGAAAAATAGTTTAAGAAATTTAGTAAAATAGTTGTAAATATTAAAGTATTTTCAAGTCATTGTTGGACCGTTTATCCAATGTAAGGAAGCTAGGGATGCTTCATTTAAAAACTCGCTTTACTATAATACCCTTTTCCTTAATATGTGGATATTTTTCTAACATTTATATCTTATCAAAAGTGCAAAACACTCAAGAGTGCTGCGTATTTCTACCTTGAACTATTAATTATGTCCCCTGCTTATTCCATTGCCTTTGAATATGCATGTCTCTGTTGCCCAGCACATTTCTCCTAACAAAAACATAACTTTGTGATATTGAAAACACAACTTTACTTTGTCTTTCAAAACCAAATACCGGTGAAAATAACTTGCCCTCTCTCCTGCTTGCTGGACAAAGTGAGCTACAAAACTTTGCAGGTGGTCTAGTAACTCATACACATTTGTATTACTAAAAATATCATACGTTTAGGGTAACAACTACATGATGATGGCAGGCAAAGCTTAATACTAATATCTCAATAGAAGCTCTAAATGTAAATATGATGTGGCAATATGATGTCTTAATTGAGGCCATTCTAGTAGTTATGTAATTGTGGAAGCTCCAGTGTTAAATCAAAGGTTGTATTGTTGTGAATACCCTCATTCCTTGTTGGTTTGGTTCATTGTTTTTGTTCATTGTTTAAATAAATAAATAAATAAATAAATAAATACATACTTCCTGTACATCTGAAAATGTTTCAAGGCATCATCAAAATTAATTGGTCACAAAAAAGCAATTGACTTCCAACCATCTGTTGATAATTTGACCCCTCCTGGCTGAAACTTGAGAGATTTCTCTTATAAAGTGTCGATAAAGTGTTATGAACCCAACCCACAGAGCCATGTGTGAAGTCCAAGCCTCAAAGTGTTCTTCTGTTAGAGGTTAGTAGGTTATTAAACTATGAATGTTCCCTATTACTCCTCGGAGGGTCTTAAAATAGTCAAACGGGGACCTCATATGTGCACCTGCATTCAGACGAGATCTTAAACAACCCCTCCCTTCCTCTCAGCATCAGCAGTTCGTCTCTAAAAACACATTGAAAAAGGTTTCATTTCATCCATCTGATACATAGACAAGTAAACTTTAACTTCGTAACGATCCATAAAGATATAGAGGGTAGATTTATTTTGATAAATGGCTCTATAGATGGCATCGACATATCGCTCGTGAACGTATATGCTCCAAATGAGGATAGACCTGTCTTTATTTAAAAAGTCTTCAACACAATTATACAGCATAGCTCAGGAATATTACTAACTGGGGGAGACTTCAACTGTATTATGTCGCAACACTTAGATAGGCAACCCATCTCCAGTACCCCATGCTCGCGAATGAGTAAAATGTTAAAATTTCAATCATCCGAATTAGGACTTGTTGACGTATGGCGAAGCAAATTTTCAAATTGCAAAGATTTCACATTTTACTCACATAGACATCAGTCTTATTCCAGAATAGATAATTTTTTTACTCCCCGAGATGAGCTTCATAGAATAACTAATATGAAGATATTACCAATGACCTTGTCTGACCATTCACCTATAGAACTGGTATGGGACCTAGGATGTAAGCAAATGTCCAAAGAATGGAGACTTAATGCCTCGCTCCTCAATGATAAAGAATTTATTTCATTTGTCACAAGTGAACTTAAGTCATATCTAAGACACTTCAGATGTATCGCCACTAATTGTATGGGACTGCGCAAAAGCATATTTTAGAGGTAGGATTATTTCATATTCTTGTGCCAAGAGGATAGCTAAACAACAAGAATTGGAAAGCACAATTAAAAATCTAGAAAAACAGCATAAACAAACACAAACATCTGAATTACTAAATAAAATAAAGAACGCACAAAGAGAATATATAATAAACTAATCTCTAATAAGATTTTCTTATTAAATCTAAGATTTTTAAACCAAAGGTATTATGAACATGGTAATAAGGCCAGCAGAATGTTAGCTATTAGATTAAGAAAGCAAAGATCTTCAAGTACAATGCAAAAAATTGAATCCAGTAATTCTATAAATCACCTTACTAAACCTGATGAAATTGCGGAATCCTTTGCAGATTTCTACAAAATACTCTACAAAAACTCAGATACCTGCTCTGATGAAAATATATCGGCATCATATCTAAAAAATATAAAACTGACTCAATTAACTGAGTCAATGGCAAAGGATCTGGAGAATAATAAAAGCCCAGGACCCGATGGTTATATAAATAAATTCTATAAAAGCTTTAAAGCGTTAATATTCATTCATTCATTATCTTTTCGGCTTAGTCCCTTTATTAATCTGGGGTCGCCACAGCGGAATGAACCGCCAACATATCCAGCATATGTTTTACGCAGCGGATGCCCTTCCAGCTGCAACCCATCACTGGGAAACATCCACACACACACTCATTCGCACACATACACTACGGACAATTTAGCTTACCCAATTCACCTGTACTGCATGTCTTTGGACTAGTGGGGGAAACCGGAACACCCGGAGGAAACCCACGCAAACACGGGGAGAACATACAAACTCCACACAGAAATGCCAATTAACCCAGCCGAGGCTCGAACCAGCGACCTTCTTGCTGTGAGACGATTGTGCTACCCACTGCGCCACCGTGCTGCCCAAGCATTAATATCTCCACTTCTATTAAAAGCATATCATCATGCATTACAGTCTGGTACAGTTGCACCCTCATGGAGAGACGCAAACATTGTGGTAATTCACAAAGAGGGAAAAGATCCTACTGAATTCCAATCATACCGGCCTATATCACTATTAAACAGTGATTTACGGATACTAACTACCATTCTTGCAAAAAGAGTAAATAAAATCATTAGTCAGATTATACTCCCAGACCAAACTGGGTTCATTCCAGAGAGGCACTATGGAGATAATCTTCGCAGAGCATTAAACATTATGAGCTATACTAAATCTACCAGGAAAAAAGCACTGTTCTTATCACTTGATGCACATAAAGCATTTGATCAGGTTTCTTGGTTATATTTGAGTCAAACACTCAAACAATAAATTTGGCCCCAACTTTATAAAGTGGATTCAGACACTTCATAAAAGCCCACTAGCTTCAGTCTAAGTTAACGGACACACATCAAAGAGCTTTGTGTTGGAATGTGGGTGCAGACAAGGATCTCCACTGTCGCCCCTACTCTTTGCTATCAGTATTGAGCCTTTTGCCCAACTCATCCGGTATCACAGTCTAATTAAAGGCATTATGATTGAAAGAGAAGAACATAAATTGTCATTATACGCTGATGACGTCCTACTCTTCCTAACCGAACCAGAAACAACTATTCCATATCTGAGAAGGCTAATTCTCGACTATGGTTATTATTAAGGTTATAAAATAAATGTGGACAAAACAGAGGCCATAGATGTCAACAATCTAATTTCAAAACAAATTCTAATTAAAAGCATGTTTAAATGGCCTAATAATGGGTTTAAGTATCTGGGTATCTTCATTCGCTCCACTTTGGATCAATTGTACAACACAAATTACAAGAAGGTAATTAAAAATATTACGGAAGATCTAGAACGCTGGTCTGCTCTCCCTCTCTCTTTGATTGGTCGCATAGAATCGATTCGTATGAATGTTTTGCCGATATTACTTTATTTGTTCTAAATGCTGCCAATAGAAGTCCCCTAATCTACATTTGATTCATTGAACAAAAACATTTCTAAATTCATATGGCATAGAAAACGACCAAGAATTAGACTTAAAACCATACAATCATGTAAGAATAAGGGGAGGTTGGGACTCCCCAACTTCCGTTTCTATTTCTGGGCGGCTCAACTAAGGCCCCTGATTTCATGGATTAAAGACTTCTCGCATACTCGATGGGTCAATATTGAAAAGAGCCTATGTTCAATACCCCTTAATATAGTTCTGTTTTCCAATGTATCATTGAAAAATGCCAGTATGGGAGAATGGACCAAAATAACATAAAAAATATGGAGAACCATTCAAACACCATTTGGCATGTCAAAGAAAATTTTGTCCTTAGCCAGTATCGGATACCTTAATGATTTCATACCATCTCATACTGATATTGGGTTAAAAAAATGGTCTGAATCTGGACTCAGCTACCTGCATCAAATGCTCCATAATGATGCACTTAAATCATTTGAACAATTAAGAAATGAATTTTCGCTCCCAAAATACGAGTTTTTCAGATACTTACAAATCAGACATTTCCTCACAACACATAAAGACTTAGAAAAAAATAAAAATCCTACCACAATAAAACACTTTTTAAAAGAAATACAAAACGGACATAAGGCCAATAAAAAATCATTTCTGAAGGATACTCGATATTTTTATCTAAAAATACAAATAACACCCTACAGATAAAGGAGAAATGGGAGACTGAAATCAATAGAACAATTTCTCTGGAAATTTGGGAGGAAGCCTGCAGTGAAGCACATCTTGTGACCAATTCTAATATCTGGATGGAGTTCAAACGGAAGGTTATAACTAGATTTTTCAGAACTCTACAGATAATTTCAAAATGGAAGCCTTCCTGCTCGGACAAGTGCTGGAGAAACTGTGGACATATTGGCAACCACACCCATATCCTATGGTCATGTCCTAAATTAAGAAACTATTGGAAAGAGGTATTTGATGTTCTTAAGGAAATCTTCCTTTTTGAATTTTCTGAAGATCCCCTAGTAGCTCTGATTGAGAATATATTTATTACAAATTCTACTTGCTCCAGCTTTAAAGTGCATCACATGCAGATGGCTAAATTCTGAACCTCTGTCATATGATGCTTGGATTCAAAAAGTGTGGGAACTGTATGAAATGGATCAAATAACAAATGCATTGCGACTTCTAAAAACTATTTTCCTAAAGAGTTGGTCTCCTGTTATGCCTTTAATTCTTCAATAACGTGCAATACTGTTATGATCAAGGCCACTCCTTTCTCTCCCCTCTTTACCATCTAATTGTCCACCCACCCCTCCTTTCATTTAATTCGTTATTATTATTATTATTATTATTTATTTTCATTTTATTATTTTTTAGTATGTGTATGTACATGTATATACTGAATGTGTATATATGTGTGTGTATGTGTATGTACATATATATTTTATATATATATATATATATATTTTTTTTATCTTATTCTTTCCTCGTTTATATGTCCTAATGATGTTTTTTTAACAGTATGATGACATATTTCCAACTTGATTGAAATATTGAGTAGTAATATTGATGTCCTCCTCCTTTCATCTTTCACTTACAGCAAACTAACGGTGGGAAGGGTTTGGCTTTACAACCAGCCCAGTCTCACGAGGAAACATAACTGTTTTATATATTGTCCGAAAATTGGCTAATTTATAATAACTTAATTCATATAATTTAATTAATAGGAAAATGTATGATTAAAAAAAAAAAAGGCATGCCCCAAAATCTCACACTTTAACATTGGGGGAATCGTACTGAACTGTATGAATGAGATTGTACAAATTCCTGCGAATTAGCCATTATATCAAAAAGTTATGAATTGCTTTGGGATTGTGTTGGTACAACTGACGCACACTTTACAATCGTTTGGTTGTTCTTTGGAGGACTTTTTTTTGCATGTATTTAATTTAGTTTAACTGTAGGCTGTGAGGGCAACACAATGCCTCAGTGGTTGGCACTGTCACTTCACAGCAAGAAGGTCGCTGGTTTGAGTCTCGGCTGGGTCAGTTGCCATTTCTGTGTGGAGTTTGCATGTTCTCCCCGTGTTGACGTGGTTTCCACCACAGTCCAAAGACATGGGCTATAGGTGAATTGGGTAAGCTAAGTTGTCTGTAGTGTTTTGTGTGTGAATGAGAGTGTATGGATGTTTCCCAGTGATGGCTTGCAGCTGGAAGGGCATCAGCTGCGTAAACCGTATGCTGGATAAGTTGGTGGTTTATTCTGCTGTGGCGACCCCTGATTAATAAAGGGACTATGATGAAATGAAAATGAATGAATGTATGAAGGCTGTGAGGGCAGCATGGTGCCTCAGTGGTTAGAAGGTCACTGGTTGAAGTCTCGGCTGGGTCAGTTGGCATTTCTGTTTGCATGTTCTCCCTGTGTTTGCATGGGTTTCCTTCGGGTGCTCCAGTTTCCCCCACAGTCCAAAGACATGTGGTATAAATTGGATGGTATAAGTGAATTGGATGAACTAAATTGACCGTAGTGTGTGTAAATGTGTGTGGGTGTTTCCCAGTACTGGGTTGCGGCTGGAAGGACATGTGCTGCGTAAAACATGCCGAAATAGTTGGCAATTCATTCCACTGTGACAACCTCTGATATATAAGGGTCTGAGCCGAAGAAAATGAATGAATGTAGGCGGTGATGTCAAGTTCGCAATTCTGTATTATGTACATGCAAGAGACTCAGGCACAATGTTTGTTTGTTCTTTTTTTATCATTATAATGTTGAATCAACTTAAAAATGCATTTTAGTAATACAGATGAAAATAAGACATCATAAAAAACGTTAAGTGAAGTTTATTTATAAAATAATTTTGAGAGGATCACGTGCTTATGATTGCTGCGGCTGGTCCCGCATTATCCAATTCATGATTCACCAATCAGACAATTCCTAAGCCACTATAAATATCCTAAGTTTCATATCACAGCCATCTTCGTTTTGAAGAATCCCCCCTTCCACCCCTACTCCTTCTTTCCTAGATGGGTGGCACGGTGGCCCAGTGGTTAGCACTGTTGCCTCACAGCAAGAACGTCACTGGTTCTAGTCCTTACCAAGCCAGCCGACGTTTCTGTGTGGAGTTTACACGTTCTCCCCGTGCTCACGTGGGTTTTCACCGAGTTCTCCGGTTTCCTCCCACTGTCCAAAAACATGCAACTTAAGTTAATTGACTAATCCAAATCGGCATCATAGACATGCGCCTAGTAAGTATTCATCTCAAGAACAATCACTATCTGTTCATTAGCTACTACAGCAGGGGAGTTCTCGAGATCTACCTGAGCTCAAACTCCCCTCTCACCTTGCAAACGGGAGGGAGCCCCAGGCTCGAGGATCTATGAGCTCAGGGCTCTCTCCCGGGACAGCATGCCAAACAAGCTTTATAACCAATCATCAGCTAAGTGTGAACTCTTGAATGGGTTTACTTGTATTTTTGTAAACTCACAATTATAGCAAAGCATTTTGAAATGATACTTCCGAGCGGAAACAAACATGGTCGTCATATTGCAGTATTGTTCCAAATTGAAGTGCTTAAAAATGGCCACCTTGAAGGGCCCTTTAGAATGAAGTGTATTTAAAGGTACAAATGATGGACACTTCAGGCTCCCATGATCCCTTTTTACTGGGATTTTGTTTGGCATTAAACTGTGCTTTCCATTCAGGAGAGCTCATCCCATACGCCCTATTCTATTTAAAGCGGTCACTCCAGAATGAAACCCTTCAAAGGGATTAGGGCATAGGGATGAGCCCTACTAAATGGAAGGCACTTAAGTTATTAAACAAATCTCAGTTCATATAAGAGAGACATGACAAATCAGGGAAGGAGACAGAATGATCCAGACAAGCCAATCAGGGAGCAAATGTGAGGAGCCATTGCCTTCATTTTCAAAACTTTGTGTTTTGGTGTCTTCTTTACATTGAAACCCAAGTTCTCAAACTGAAACAGGATCTACAGTGTTTCCAAACGTCAATTTTCAAGGATTGAAAACTTAAAACTAATGTGCATAAAATGTTGCATTTTAAATGAAAATGCACTAGTGTAAACAGTCTTATAAGGAGTCCAGCCCCACCAAATTATATTATTGGTACAGCAAGACCTTTTCCACTTGTGTTTGCTGTACAGGAAAGGTATTCTCTAAAAGCTTCCAAAAAAAACAAAAAAACTTATTGTTATACATGTGAAAAGTTCTCATAGCAACTGTTGCAAAACAAGTGAAGTGCTCACTGGAGACTCTTTCTATTGTTTTGAGGGACATTTGTTACATGCTTTAATAAATCTGTTGACTCATGGCTGTTTATGGTCGTCTAAGAGCAAAGCAAATGTGATGGCCAAAATGTCACTGTGGTTTGTCTGTCTGAATGACTTCAGTGACTGTGTAACCTCAGAATATCTTGTTTTCCTTCCTGATAACGCGAGGCTCTGTATCCCTTTGTTTTAAGGGGGGTTATGTTTTTGTTCTGCTTTTAGCAATTCAGTTTAATGCATTTTCCTCACATTCTGATGATTTATTTAAATTTATTTAAATTGTCAGCTTGGCATTGTAAAGCTGACTCAACTTTAGGATTGCTCAGCTAAGCTAAACTTTACCCCAATATACTCGCATGGATATCATACTGCAAGTTTTTTATAGGTTAAAACGTGGAAACTAGTTAGCATTTTAGCATTTTGGATTTATTTCAGTAACAGATTTCTGTAGATCCACATTTGCATAATGTCAGGGATCAACATCTGCTTTGACCCTCAAACACTACAGCTGGTTTGTGATTATTCCATGTAACCAACTTAACATTTTTGTCACTAGATTTAGCAACTTTTCAGACCCCTTTAGCAACTTTACTTCAAAACAGCACCTAGCAACAAATATAGAGACTTTTAGACCAAAGTGCTTCACTGTTACAGCCAGACCTCTCTCTCATGTCAAACTTCAATCACAGGCCCTGTTCACACCTAGTAATAAGATGCATTTTCGAACCATTTACAAGTGGACAGTGCTAAGTACAACTGTGAATGGGGTGTGAAATGTTTTAGGCTTGTACATTTTCGAGCACTTCAAACAGATTTCAACTTTGTAGCGGATAATCTTAGGTTTTGTATTGGAGGCAAAAATTCTCCTACCAGTCCCAATATTTTTGAACTTCTTCTTTTGCAATAATAAATATTTATTTGACTGCAAATTGTATTTTTGAAATAGGCTATGACTGCTTCTTTCACTTCAAACAGCAGCTCTCATGCAGTGCCCGTGAGCTGTTGTTTTTAATAAGATACAGCTTTATGATTTTTTTTTTCCACATAAAGTGTGGAAATAATCTTTATGTGTTTTCCAACATCCAGGGATGTGGTTTAAGCTTTAAAAACTTGATTATATGTCTTTTTGCATGATTAATTCCTAATTCTTTACATAATATCTTTATTCAAAGGCACCTAATTAAATTACTGTTGGTGCTCTAAAACAGGGGTGCTCAAACTCGGTCCTGGAGGGATGGTGTCCTGCAGAGTTTAGTTCTAACCCCAACTAGATGCATCTGAACCAGCCAATAAAGCTCTTACTAGTTATACAGTAGTTAACAATTGAATTGGATTTTTAAAAATTCTACATTTTCCCAAGACAAGAATGGGTGTTGATCAATAGTTTAAGGAAAACTTAAAAAAAAAACAAAAAAATTGATCCACTTTAAATGTTGACTACTGTACTTTTTTTGTCTACTGTACTGTACTGTGCTTCCATGTAGGTGTGTTGAGGCAAGTTGGAGCTCAACTAAGGGAGTTTGGGCATCCCTGTTCTAAAATATTTGTTAAACAAATGTTATAAAAGCAAAACAAT
>CAIGQW010053986.1:1001094-1011556 GCA_903798125.1 Danio choprae | reverse complement strand
TATTATATTATATTATATTATATTATATTATATTATATTATATTATAAAACATTAACTCATTCTGACTTTGTAGCAATAATACACTGTATTCTATATTATAACCATATATAAACAGCTATGAAAAAAATATTGAAATTAAAATATGTTGTTTCCCTGTATTTATGGTTTATAACTGGTTTTTAATTCAAAAAAATAGTTTTGTTTTTTTATAACTAATGATGAAATTTCTTCCAAATATCAAATGAAAATGTTGTCATTTAGTGTAATTTTTTTTACATAAAATAACAAAAAGGCCTGCTTTTATTTACTTTTAGACCAATGTTTTAAGTTTTCACTACAAAAAAATGTTTTCTTTCTTTCTTCAAGAAAATGCATTTTCCTGTAAAAAATAAAAATAATATAAAATGTTTTGTTTTCATAAATAACAAGTCAAAATTAAGTGTTTTTTTTCCCTTAAAACAAGCAAAATAATCTACAAATTGGGAAAATAAAATTTGTTTTCAGTTTGAAATAGGATTATTTTACTTGAGCATTTGGTAGAGTTTTTTGCCAATATTTTTGTTTGTTTTAAGGAAAAAAAAATCTACTTAATATTGACTTATTTTTTTCTGAAAACAAAACTTATACTTTCTGAAATCAATCAGTCAATCAATCAATAAGGATAAAATATTAGCAGACAGTATTATACTCAAACCCCATACTGATAAGACAATTGTCTAGTGGTCTCTTACTTTATTTTATTTTATTTAGTTTGAATTCATTTTTATTATATTTTTAATTCATTCATTTCTCTTTTGTGTTTTGCATTACCTTAAATTGGAATTGGGGAAAATAGGAAATGCTATTTATTTACTTATTTTGAATTATTGATTCTAATGTTCTTACTGTTAAGTCATTTTTAATAAAAGCACCAAATGTTGGCTGATTAAATTTAAATGTCTCATTCAACAGCAGTTTAAGAGATGTACAATGCCAATATAGCTCCATAACTGTGAAACTATTGCTGGTTCCTGCATTGTGATGTAAGATGTTACCCTTCACTCTATTGTGCCAAATTGAAGTCAGCGAACAATGCGGCCCTTGACTAGTCTACAGCTGAGAGCCTGTCATAGTGGTTTTGCTCCCAGTTCCACTGTTTGCCTTGCACTGCATCAGTGTCAAGCCTCGCCGGCTCCCCCAGTGAAGCCTGGCCTGGAAAAAAAAGAGAGACCCAGTCATGGCGCTCCATCCCGCTGCTCAAGCACAGTGTAGAAAACAGTGCTGTTGTTGTTTGGAGCGGGCAGAGCTTATCTTTAACCTCTGGGGTGAACGGCGAGCAAGGGCTCTGAATGAAAGCGCAGTCTGTAGACCATGGTCTCACCCTGGATCTAGATTATTACATGGTAATTACAGTGTGTAATTGGTGCTTAAATATTATAATACTTCACATGGTTTTACTTTTAGAATTGTTGATCTTAACTACGATGTAATTAACCATTTGATATAAATCAACTATTAACTTTTTTGTTGCTATTCTTATCTTTACGCCTAAAGTGTAAACGTTTTTTTCACAGTCAAACATTGACAGCAGAATTACAAAGGCTACGCTTTGACAGCGCGCGCGTGTGTGTGTGTGTGTGTGTGTGTGTGTGTGTGTGTGTGTGTGTGTGTGTGCGTGCGTGCGTGCGTGCGTGCGTGCGTGCGTGCGTGCGTGCGTGCGTGCGTGCGTGTGTGTGTGTGTGCGCGTGTGTGAGCGTGTGTGTGAGGTCACAAGCGTTTGACACATGCACACCAGGAAGATTCATCCATGTACAGTAGCTTGTAATCAAACTTGAGTAAAAAAATGATGTTTGATGTTTGTTCAAACTACTTGTTTAAAATGAGCTGAAACAAGACATTTTTTGAGTTTTTTTTATGACAACTTAATTGTTTTATGTTTAATCTACTTAAATATGTGAAAACTAATAAATTAACTTAGGGCGTACTCACACTAGCTACAGTTGCCTTGAACCGTGCCAAAGCACGCTTGCCCCCCCTCCCCTCTCCCCCGACGACCGGCACTCACACTGCTTTTACCTTCTGAACCAGAGCATGCTTACATCATCGATGATGCGACTGTTCAGTTTAACCGAGAGAAGCGCTCTCGCTCAGCACAGTGAACATTGCTTTAGTTATATCGTTTTGTATTATTTTTAGTCGACACGCAGTCAAATATATTGCTGAACAGATCCAGAACTTTTGACGCTCATAACTATATTATATATTACGCTCATAAATTATCATAAAAGTCCTCGTGCAGCAGGTTAGGAGGTTTGCTGAAGGTGCAGCTGATGTGCAGCGAGGGGTTTGCATCTTTAATAAACTATGACAGTTTGTGTTTAATGAAAAGTAAGAATGATTAATAAATCCATATGAAACAGTCCCTTAAAAGTGACGTCGCATCTTCAGTTTCGGGCTCAGGTGCGCTTTGCGCTCACACTACAACTCAACCGAATCGCGCTCTGGCATACTTCTGCCTACTGATTTGTGCCTGGGCCCGATTTGGAGCACTCACACTTGTCAAACGAACCGGAAAACACACCCGGGCACGGTTCGGATAGCATAGTGCACCCTTAATTCCTTCATGTCCTCCCTATACAATTCGATTGCGTGGAACCCACCATTTTTTACAGTGTAGAGTGGGAAAAAATATGTTTGCCGTTTGTTCAAACTATTCATTTAAAATGAGCTGCAACGACACAATTATTGAAGGTTTTTGGGGACAACTTAAATTTGTAAAAAGAAATAAGTTCACAAATTATTAAGCACAAATTGATTGTGTGGAACCCAGCATTATTTACAGTATACCACCAAACAATGGAGCCTAATGGGATAATTGAGTGTGTGTGGGACATACCTGAAGCTGTTCTATAATGTCTAACTTGATAAAACATCTGTATTCTGCCTTTTGTCATAAAAAATAATAAAAATAATAATTAGTTTTTAGTCTCTTTTTAAAAAAAACCCTAAGGCTAACCCACGTTTTGATTGACAGCCATCATACTCTGTTAGTAACCATGTTTACACTGGATATGACTGGAATGGCAGTTGTGTTTGGTTGCTTTTTCACTATGTGGTATGGTACCGGCAAAGGCTCATTGAAAATATGTGCCTCAGGTTACATTTTTGCAATGTTTTGTAAAATATGTTAGTAAAATGTTAATAATAAAAATAAATAAGATAAATATGATTACAACAAAATATTAAGTATATTAATTTTATGGTCACACTTTATTTGAATGTACAATTTATTAATAACTACAATAAAGTACTTATTAGCTGCTTATTAATAATTAGTAAGGTTTACCTATGGGGTAGGATTAGGGATATAACATAAGGTCATACTTTATAAGAGCTAATAAACAGGTAATGTCTTAATAATAGGCAAATATTAATCCAGTAGTAAAAAGTGTGCCTTGTTAATTAAACTAAATCTTGTTGTCTGAGACCATTTGCTTGTTTTCTGGTGAGATTTCCGATCTGATGTCAGCTCTCACATCATTGTGTAAAGCACCGATATAAATTCAGGTTTCACTATCCACCCAAAACAACTTTCCAGGAAACAATGAGACACACTGTGTCTCCTCACACTTACAAATACACTTCCCGGGCCTAAAGTGAAATCAGTTTTTAAAGCTCCTCAAAGGCATGACTCACTCATTGTTGAGAGTTAGGGCGTATGGAGCATATTTCAATAACAGAGTTACAGTGATGATGAAATCATTGGATCAGTTCCCGCTCCTTAAGAAAATGAGACATCGGGACTCGTGTGGCGTAAAACAGCAGGGCGTTTCATTCTGTGCGTGACTTTATTGTTCTGACCATCGATTCTTGTCTTATCAGCATTATGGGATCACATGACAATCTCAGATGTGCTTACATGGCACGGAGGTAAAATTGGAAATGAATGAATGTGCAAGTCAATGGTTCTGTTTTTCCATCATAGAGGCAGTGAGCAGCTCTGAAATAAAAAAATAAAAAATACATAGATTATGAAAAGCTGACCATTGCATTTTGAATCTGTGTGCAAAGGTTTTGTTGATTTTACTGGCTTCTTGCCAATTGCGAATCCCAGAAAAGGACATAATCGCATTTTATCAGAAATCTAAACATCCCAAGAACAAGCAATGACTTTGGCATTGGCATTGGATTAGATAGTTTTACATTACATATTGCTTGAATTATTTGGCAGAAACCTTTATTAAATGTGACTTGCAAATAAGGACAATAGAAGTAATTAAAGGTGACCGCCTGGGCCACAAAACCAGTCATATCTGTCAGTTTGTGTTAATAAAGGACAATCTTTGGCTCAGATACTAAGAAATTCAAGTATGTAATGTGAGGGTTTTAAAAATTACATTTAAAGTTGTCCAATGAAGTTCTCAACAATGCTCATTACTATTCAAAAGTAACAAAAGTGTAGTTTTTATATATGTATGGTACAAAACATCTTTACTTATTGTTCTGATGATTATTTTAATTATTTTAGAAAAATGTATCATTTTTACCCATACAATTTGTCATACAGTTTTGCAATCGCTAAAAATATACTACTTGACTAACATAAGACATAAGTGTTTTTGTAGTCACACAAGAGGAACTTTTTTTATTTATATTTTTGAATAAAATAGCAATTAAACTCTGATGCTAATGCTAACAATAAAATGTTGCTAACATAGTTGGATAACAAGGATTTTAGGAAACACAGCATTCATTAACTGGCTGGTGTGCTGTGCTGATTTCTGATTTTCTTTTCTTTTGACTCTGAAGACGACAGAATTGAATGCTGTTGTTGTTTTCTCTTTTGTTAGGCTTGTGGAAATTGTAGAGAGGAGGACGCCATTTTCTTTTGACAAGTTCTCTTGTTTTTAGCTAGTTACAGTAGGTAAACTAATCAAATGTGATCTTTACTTAATATTCTGATGATTATTTTAATTATTTTAGAATAATTTTTATCATTTTTAGCCATACAATTGGTCAATTGGTCCATAGCAATTGGGATAATGCAGTAGACAATGGTTTATATACAGTTACAGTATTGAAAAAATAAATAAATAAAAAATGAAGAGACCTGACAGTTTTCAGTTTGTCTGGATTTTTTTTAGATATGGGTTGGAGTAATAGGTAAAATCTGGAGTTCTAGGTAACATCTCTTCCAAATTACGAAAACAATGAATAAACAATTATCCATCTGTCACGCGCATTGTAAGACATAACAAGGCAGGAACACGGGATTAACAAAAGGACGGATTTATTGATACAAACACTTACTGACGACAGACACGGGAAACGGGCAGACAGGACATCACGTAAGACAATACAATACCAGACAACGAATGATACACAGGGTAGGATATAAATAGACGGAGGGATGATTAAACTAACAGGGCACAAAGGATGGACACAGGTGAGATTAATGAACACTGAACATGGCGGGAAAAGACAGAACAAAGGGATCACATGACGAAAACAATGGCACATGACATGATGACATAGACGAACACTGACACCATCCATCCATCCATCCATCCATCCATCCATCCATCCATCCATTTTATATGAAAACCAGGAATATTCCACCAAATATGAATTTCTTAACTCTTCTGAAGTAAAAACTGGTAACTGGTTGCTGGTATTGTGTTGTCTACAAATTAATATAAACATCATTGCAAGCATCACAGTTTACATGAAAACAACAAAAGCACATTTCACTATAAATTGTAAGCTGGAGAATCTGGAGATATTACAAGGTGTCTTTTATTTTAATTGTATTTTTTTTTAGATCAAAGCAATGTCACATACATACACATTTAATTATAGTAAGCAGTACAAGTTAATACTATATATTATATACACTGTAAAAATGCTGGGTTCCACACAATCGATTTTTGGGTTGGGACAGCGTGAAGGAATTAAGTTAACATTAGTTTTTACAAATTTAAGTGTATTGAACATAAAACAATTGAGTTGTCCCCCCTCAAAAAACAAAAAAACAAACAATAATTGTTCTGTTTCAGATCATTTAAAATTAGTAGGTTGAACAAATAGCAAACGTCATTTTTTTGAGTGAAGATTTCATTATGTACCGTAAATATCCAGTTAGAAATCTGTTTTGAACTAAATGTGTCAAATCCTGAGACATTCTGAGAAAAAGCAGTCCGAATGAGGAGGGCAGAACAAATAGGCGTACATTTGCCAGATGCTGCAGTCTTAAATCTGCCGTTGACTATGTGAAGCATTCGCTGAGCTCTTCCACAGGTGCTGCCGCCGCACTGAGTTCCCATCAGCCTCCTGCTAGTGCTGCATATTTCTGACCACAAACATTTGGCCATGTGTTGTCAAGTTTTCAAGAGAAGAAGATAGCGCTTGTTTTGCAGAGATAACTTTCACTTGTGGTGCTGATAGACACTGATTAATTCACATTTTAGGTGTTAAAGATAAATCATTTGTGTTTAGAAGACTTATGTGAGTCAAAGGTTGTCATGTGACTTTGAATCATGCAGTATATGCTGAATGATAGGGGATATTCATTCAAATTCATTTCAATTACTCTTAAAACTCTTTAAAAACACACACTGTAGGGCTATGTATCTAATACAACAATTTAACTTCCAATTCTGTTATGCTGTTTACAAATAATAGTTTGAACTAAGGTTTCAAGAAAAAACACATTGTTGAACTCTGACACTAATGCTAACAATGACATTTTGCTACCATATTGGATAACAGGGTTTTTAGGAAACACACCATTTATTAGCTGACTGGCGTGCTGTACATATTTCTGATTTCAATCTCTTTAGACTCTGAAGACAACAAAGTTTAATTTTGTTGTTGTTATCACTTTTGTTTCATTCATTCATTCATTTTCTTTTCGGCTTAGTCCCTTTATTAATCTGGGGTCGCCACAGCGGAATGAACCGCCAACTTATCCAGCATATGTTTTACACAGCGGATGCCCTTCCAGCTGCAACCCATCTCTGGGAAACATCCATACACACCCATTCACACTCATACACTACGGACAATTTAGCTTACCCAATTCACCTATACCGCATGTCTTTGGACTTGTGGGGGAAACCGGAGCACCCGGAGGAAACCCACGCCAACACAGGGAGAACATGCAAACTCCACACAGAAACGCCAACTGACCCAGCCGAGGCTCGAACCAGCGATCAGCGACCTTCTTGCTGTGACGCGAACGTGCTACCCACTGCGCCACTGTGAGGCCATCACTTTTGTTAAGCTTTTGTTAAGTGGAAAATGAAGAGAGGAGGATGCCATTTTCTTTTTTACAAGTCTTTTCTTTTGTTTTAGCTAGTTAATTAAGGTGTGAGGTAAACATTGTTCATATAGACTTTATTTTATTCAGGTAAGTTAGTTTGTTCCTCCAAACATTTAGAGTTTTTTAGTTTGTTGTTTAGACCTTGTCCCCTCTTTAAGATATTTTGTTAATAAGCCAACTTCTTAATGCCTGTGTGGTGATTGCTGGCTGGGACAGGGGTGAAAACCTCCATAAACCTTTACCATTTTTTAATTATTATTTTAGAATATACTTTTATAGTGATACTTTTCGGATGACATGGTGGCTCAGTGGTTAGCCTCACAGCAAGTTCAAGTCCCGGCTGGGTCAGTTGGCATTTCTGTGTGGAGTTTGCATGTTCTCTCCATGTTAGCGTTGGTTTCCTCCGGGTGCCCTGGTTTCCCCCACAGTCCAAAGACATGCGGTGTAGGTGAATCGAATAAACTAAATTAGCTGTAGTGTATGTGTGTGAATGAGTGTGTATGGATGTTTCCCAGTACTGGGTTGCAGCTGGAAAGGCATCCGCTGTGTAAAACATATGCTGGATAAGTTGGCGGTTCATTCTGCTGTGGCGACCCCTGATGAATAAAGGGACTACGGACAATGAATGAATGAGTGATACTTTTCAAGTGATTCATTAAATTATTAATACTCAAATGAATTTGAATACATTGATCACACTGTATACTTGCTTTTGCATGCACCTGGTCAAATCTATTTGCAAAAATGGTTATGGTGTTTATTTAATTTAATTGTTTCTTGCCATTTAATTAATACTGCTAAGTTAATATGTTATATTTATATTCAAAGCTTGATTTAATTATTTTAAAATAAGCTTTTATATACATACCATTACCTTCGTTCTTTCTTTCTTTCTTTGTTATTTGTTACAGGTTTCATAGAAGAAAAAAAAAACAATGGTAAAGCATTACAGTAAAAATCTAAACATGTTCTTTTCTACCTCATTTCTAGAACTCTCCAACACCAATCAATATCATTTTTTTTGTTCATTCCAAACAGTTGGCAAAAACAATAAATCGCTTGACTTCTCCTTTCCAATACAATCAAGGCATGAAACTTGTTTTCCCTCAGATATGGCCAATTCCTTTCCTGTGTCAAGGAAAGCGATAAAATACAAACCCACATTCACACAACTTGGCAAAATGATTTCACCTCCAAGCCTGAATCTTGTGCAGTGTTCGTCTGAACACCCCAGTCATTGTGCCTGATGGTGTTAATAAGCCTTTGAGGAAGTAATAAATCCAACCCCTGCTCTATGACGAGGCAAAGCTTTGAGCAGCTGCCAGTTTAACTGCTTATTCAGCTTGCAAGTGGAAGAGAGGTTTAATGAAGGATGAAGGGCGTCTTTACCGGGCTATTCGTACCTAGCCAATATCCTCATTTAGTTTTGACATTCAGAAAGTAGGTTAAAACAGCACAGAATAAGTAAACTGCCAATATACCTTAACAAAGCTATTTTTCAAATTGAAAAATTAAGTATAAAGCATAGAGTGTTATTTAGAAATACCAGTCAAAGTAGCTTGTTTTCACCTCATCTATCATGATATTGATTTTTCATTGTGTTCCTGTTGATCACGTGAAGGAATACTGAACCCAAACACTCCACTTATCCATCAGACTAATTACTTTTACAAAAGACACCGATTAGAGATACAGTACATCAAATTAGTTCATCTAGTGGTAAGAGGAAATGTGCGTGGAGGTATCATGTCACGACGATACCACTCACAGAATCACTCAGAAGGGCAAAATTAAATCAGAAATGTGTTTTGGTCGATTGCGTTCCAATTTAACCGATGTCAGATTTCACCCTTAATTAGATGACGTAAATATTAGCTAACAAAATCGAGTAAAATGTTTCCGAGAGCAGAGATCAGGGTTTCTGATGAGATCAGAGTTTGCTATATGAGCATCAGACAGATTAAATATCACTGTTGATGGCAGTATTGTATTGAAGACCACATCTAAGTGGTCATGGCTGATAACAAAAGCTTGTCCTGCATAGAAAAGGGGTACGAGGCTCAATGAAGGGTGAATTGGAACAGCGAAAGGTGGGAAAAAAATCATCTATGATAACTTGTAGTGGTACATATCATCAAGGCTTAGAAAAGAACACAACAGCTTGTCACAGATATTTCATAATGACTACGAATGTTCTGGCAGTTGGTTCTCATTCATAGCCCTAGATGGAGAACTAGGAGTTATAAAAATACTTTTATACCGGCAGCGATATTATTATTAAATAAAAACACCAACAGGTGAGATTACATTCTTTGATAGCTTATGTCACTTTTGTTCTTAGGAGTATGTGTGTGTGTGTTGTCACAACTATTTATTTTTCAGGAGTTTATATATTCTCTGATTGACACATGTTGATATTTCTATGGATTTAATTTTAGTCATGGACTGCTGCATTTCCTGTCTGTACAACACATTTAGCTTAACCTTTTAAATACTTTCAAATGGCATGGATTTGCCCAATCAGCATACAGTTAAATCAACATAGTATTTATTGTGTCAGATAAGACAAGTAGTGTTTTTTATTTTTTATTTATTCCTTTCCACCCGAGCTTCAAACTCCTTACCATTAGGTGGCATAAATGCACCATATAGTGACTTGCCTACCACCACTAAACAAAATAGAAGAAGGGGGTGTGACATGTTGGCTATGTCCAAAATCGTCTACTAGAGTAGGTACTACATTTGAATTTGAATTTACTACATGACTGTTAGAAAGTACGTTCTTTATAATATGAATGCGAGTAGTATGAATGGAGCTCGGACATTTGTCATTATCATGTGACCTACCCACGTTAGTTCTGTCACTTTGTCAGGTGTCTGTTCTGTGTTGTTTCATGTCATGTGATTCTTTTGTTCTGTTTCCCGCCGTTTCCAATATTCATTAGTTTCACCTGTGTTCATCCCCTGTGTCCTATCAGTTTAATCATGTCCCCCGTGTATTTATACTCCTCTGTTTGGTTCAGTCCTGGTCCGGTATTGTATTGTCTGGTCGTCATTCTGTGTTGTCTTCACCCCATGTCCTTCCAGAGTCTAATGTGTTTCCAGTGCCCTTGTAGTGAGTGAGTGAGTGAGTGAGTGAGTGAGTGAGTGAGTGAGTGAGT
>CAIGQW010053986.1:971529-993020 GCA_903798125.1 Danio choprae | reverse complement strand
TTTCAAAAGCACAGATTGACCCTCCCACCCACTTTCCTAAACCCAACTGGCAGTGTTTTCAAAAGCACAGATTGACCCTCCCACCCACTTTTTCTAAACCCAACCGGCAGTGTTTTCAAAAGCACAGATTGACCCTCCCACCCACTTTCCTAAACCCAACCAACAGTGTTTTCAAAAGCAATTCCAGAAAAAGAAAAGCTCTCGTGGCAGCCTGATTTTCAGATTTTACAACATTTATTTTATTTTTTGGCTTTTGTTTTTGTCTTACCTGCTTTCTGGAACCATTCTTCGCCAGACTCGTACCCCGTCGTCGCGGTCAACTCCGCTCCATATCACAAGTCCGCCGACATATGCGACGGGCCACTGGACAAACTGGTGACAGCAAAAATCGTCCACATGGAGGTAAGCAGTCAGCTGGTAAGTGCGAAATACCGCCCCATAGCATTCATTTTAAAGACGAAATGCAGCAATAAGTACCTCTGGCTACATAATTTGCAATCTCCAGAAATGTATATAGGGCTACGTTTTCAGAATGAGTTTATGTTGGATGCATCGATCATGATTTTCCACTTTCCAATATTTTTTTAAATGGCGATTCGGTCGATTCGATAGCGATTTCCAATCTTATTTATTTATGAATGTGTGCAGATCAACATTTAATGCTGCAAAATTATCCTGTTCTTTTATTTTGTGACAGATTAAATGTGATTTTTTTTTATGTTTTATTTTTACCCACCGATGTTGATGTATGAATGTAATACTTAAACATTATATAGCATTAATTAACACATTCATATATGTTTACTTTACATAACAAATTTAGTACTGCTAAATAAATGTGTTGGTCATTGTTTGGTCATGTTATCTAATCCCTGAACAATTACGTTAGTGTAATTAAACATTAACTAATAAGCTGTTAATGTAAAGAGGCACAACAGAATACGTGTTCACATTAACAACGATTATGTAATGCTGAATAATAGTCATTGTTTACCATTATTTCATGTTAACTAATGTATAAATTAACACATTAATATATGTTTAGTTAACGTTAACAAAGATTACGTAATGCTTAACAGATGTGTAGTTCACTGTTAATTCATGTAAACTAATGCATCTAATTGTCAGGGTTCTGTGTCATGTGTTTTCCCCATGTCCTGTGCTCCATGTGCTTTCTGTGTTTTCCCATACCATGTGCGTTTATGTCATGTGATCCCTTTGTTCTAGTTTCCCGCCGTTTGTGAATGTTCAGTGTTTCCACCTGTGTCTCACCCCTGTGTCCAATTAGTTCTATTATGTGCTGTGTATTTAAGTCCTGTGTTTTGTTCAGTCCAGCGTCCGGTATTGAACGTCATCCCTGTGTGTTCCAATGCGTGATTCCTGTGTTCCTTTTGTGAGTTTTTAGTTTGTAATAAATATTCGTACAACCTTATTATAAATTGTTAACAAAAAACAAATACAATGGTTACAGGTTTGCACCCTTCCAAAAATCTTAATTTTTGTTTAACAGAAGTACAAAACTCACACAGATAGGGTAAACCTAATTTAAAGTAAAGGGTGACATACATTTTTGGGGTGAACTATCCCTTTTTTTTAAAGCAAAGTCATCTAATCACTTTTTACACTTTACAGTAGACTGAACATTTTATTTTGACAGTGCAAAAAAGTGACCACATGCACATATTTTCCATGCGCGTGTACTGAAGTTATATTGTTGACTACTTTGCGTTTAAACAAAGAATTTGCTTGAGCATACAGCTGACTTTTCTTGTTGATTTTGTTCTTTTGCAAAGGAAAAATGTCAATTATCCCCATAATGTCAGGGTTCACAGTTGAGAGATATTTTCCAGAATTACAGCAAAATGGAGCTTTCCACGTTTCCTGCAAACTGGTAGGAAATCCTTGAGTTTAAAGCAGGCCGATGAGAGATTGGGATATTACTTCGTCAATGCTGATGTCACTAATCTACAAGGAAAAAAAAAAAAAAACTGCCTCACAGGCCACATTTTTTGGAAAATGTTAGTAAGGTGTCTTATATCTGTAAGACAATCACAAATATGCCTGGTATGTGAAATATACGGCCGGAGAGATTCCACGGGACAATCAGACTACAGTTTGTGCTTTTAGTTTGCCAAGTCTATAAACCAGAGCAGCTGGGGTCGAAATTCCTCTCTATTTGCGTTAATCTTTAGTCATGTGTGATACTAGACATGCAGTGTTTCAAACAGCTATGAAGAAACTGAAGGAAAACAGCGTTCCTGTCAGCAGTCTGAACAGCAGATGTGGTGCAAGAGATTTGAAGTATGTCAAATGTGAAGAAATTAAAGTAAATCAAAACAAATTTGATTGTAGTAGATTTTGTGTTGATGACAATTTAAACTGCATTTTAATTTAATTATGATTAACATTAAATTCAGCATTTGAATTCTTTTTTATTATTATTAGTAGCAGTAGTATGTTAAAGTGCACTTTTTTTCAAAAAGGCTACATTTTATTTTCAAAAAAAAAAAAAAAAGCAATCACAAGGCTTTGGTTACTTCCTGAAACCCCTACAATCCAAGAGTGGTTGGAAATTGTATACGACATTTATGTTATGAAACGAATCACAATTTCCCTTCGTCTTCAAATATCTGGAAAAAAATCTGGAACAAATATGTAAGGTTACTGTACAACAATGCTGGACAACGAGGTTGAGGATCCACGTGCAGTTAATTTATAAGATTAGTCAGGCAGGCAACTGTCAAAACGGGTAAACGAATACAAATAATCCAGAATCGTGGTCACAAACAGGCGAATGGTCAATACAGGCAGCAAGGAATCAAAAGGAGAAAATAAGGCAAGGGTTTAAAATGCGGCGAGGTGAGAACGCTTTGTAGTGTTACAAAACAACAAGACTCAGCAAAGTCTGTGTGTTTGTGTGCTGTATATATGGTCCATGTAATCAGTCTTTGAGCAGCTCCCAGCTGTGTGTGTGTAATCAAAGAAGAACCGGAACAGGTGTGAGTGTGTGGTGCATGACAGGATTTGTAGTTCTTATGGTGACAGGATTGTTGTCCGGGTGATAGTAAATGTTCTCCAGCGATCTATTAGGGTTATATCGCTGGCGATTGTGACAGATACTCTATCCAGATTTTGTAGAAGTATACAATAATTGCTACTTGGTTTTAATCTGCAAGGTGTACATCTTCTAATTTAATAAGCTTTCTCTCACAGTCTCCTCTTCAGACTAACAAAGACTTAATATTATTCAATAGAGTTTGACTATTAGGTGTATATTTGACCTTTCCTGAGTTGTATAAATGTTGCTATTAATATTGTTTACATTATTATTTTACCGTTACTGCTATTATTTACTTTGTTTATAAAAAAATTTTCACATTGTGTTTTGTTACTTTTTTATATTGTATAAAAAAAGTGAAAGGATTGGCAGTGAAAATGTATCACCTTTTAAGCTGCAATATTGTATTGGGTACGCTGCTACACTAAATAATAAATAAATAAATAAATAAATAAATAAATAAGGGTGGCGCAGTGGGTAGCGCTGTTGCCTCCCAGCAAGAAGGTTGCTGGTTCGAGCCTCAGCTGGGTCAGTTGGCATTTCTGTGTGGAGTTTGCATGTTCTCCCCGTGTTTGTGTGGGTTTCCTCCGGGTGCCCTGGTTTTCCCCACAAGTCCAAAGACATGCGCTATAGGTGAATTGGGTAAGCTAAATTGTTCATAGTGTATGTGTGTGAATGATTTGTATGGGTGTGTGATGGGTTACGGCTGGAAGGGCATCCGCTGCATAAAACATATGCTGGATAAGTTGGTGGTTCATTCCGCTGTGATGACCCCTGATTAACAAAGGGACTAAGCTGAAAAGAAAATGAATGAATGAATGAATGAATAAATAAATAAATAAATAAATAAATAAATAAATAAATAAATAAAATGGTCAAATAAGTTAAAAACACTACCCTCACTTAAATTAGCCATATTTTTTACTAATTAATGAAATAAAATCAGCTAAGCAATTGTAACCACATATTAACCATGGGTTTGCTGCATTAACCACTGTTTATCCATGCTATTTGTAGTATAAACAGTGTAAATGAATTAATACATAAATACATACAAACATGTCTCTCTTTCCCTCTCTCTCTCACACACACATTTGTATCTATGCATATATTTTAAGTATTTATTGTATATAAATGTTTTACAATTTTATGTACATTTTAAATGGGTTTTCCTGTGTCAATATTTTCCAGAGATTATTATACAATAGAGCATACATAGGTAATGCTAACTCCATCCCAAGTTATTCAATAACCTTTTACTTCTAAGAATCTAAGAACTACTATTCCAAAATTTATAGGAGACCTCGACTATATTAAGATGTGAACTTAAGTCCAAAACAAACAAACCAATATGGTAACAGTCAACCTACTGTCCAGTTTCCAGGTTTATAATCCTCCACCCTCTCTCTCAAAGACCCTGTGTCAGACCCAGGGAAACACCATATCTGGCTTTCGATGGTTTAGGCAGAATCCAAAAGATAATGAACAGCTTTAGTGATAGAAACATCTCATCAGTATCCCCGTTATTATTTCAAGACAGCAGTGAGATTACATGGAGACTTGTAGGTCAGTGGAGTTTCCTGGATTCTCCTGAGAAAATGACCTCTGTAATCTCATGTGTCTCCACTAGAATTTTTTTGTGAGCATTTAAAACAATAAAATATGAACTCAAAGGCAGCTCTTCCAAGACCAACACTTTGCCTGCCCTGAAATTGCTTTACACGCTTTACACTTTGTTTGAGATGGAATTTCTACCTGGTGTTCATTCATATTTATCTGTTTTGATCCCTTGTGTTTACACTTCACCATGGCTATTTTCTCTTACCGCAAGAGCGATCCACAAGTTCTATTAAGCCCTTAACTGTCACACAGGCATGATGTTTATGATGTTAAATGAACAAACACATTACTAGTGATCTTTTGAAATGAAAATTATGTGGATAAATTTTGATTGTAATCCGTGTATGTTTGTACAATGCAGCAAATGCATTTTCAATAATTCTAGAAGTTGTTAAAAGTGGTCAATCTCAGGATGTTTTAGACCCCGTTTGAATTTAGCATCATCCTAAATTCATGAAACACCTGATCTTTGCATACACATGTATCTTTCTTTCACAACCTTCCTTGCAGTACCCTTGGTTTGATGTGGAGCATTTATGTGTTGCCATTTTTCAGATCTCTCAAGAGATGTTCAACTGGGTTCAGGTCTGGGCTCTGACTGGGCCACTCATTGACATACACAGAGTTGTCTTGTAGCCACTCCTATGTTGTGTGCTTACGGTTGTTGTTCTGTTAAAAGATGAGCAGTCATCCCAGTCAAAGGTTCAGAGGACACTGGAGCAGGTTTTTATCAAGGCTTTCCACAAGTCTCTGTGCATTCCTCCACTCATCTTTCCCTAGATCTTGACTAGTTTTCCAGTTCCTTCCACAAAAAAAAGGAAAAACATACCTATAGCTGATGCTATTCCACCATGCTTCACTGTAGGGATGATGTTGGCCCAGTGATGAACGGTGCCTGGTTTACAATGTTCATCTGCATTTCATCAGCAGTGTTGTGCAAGTTACTTCCACACTGTAATACATTACAGATTACTTGTTACGGGTATTTAAAAGTAATCTCTTACCTTACAATATTACTGTCTCAGAAGTGTAATGCGTTCAATACTCGGTATTAAATTTGAGTTACTTTCACCAAAATATCTTCAAAAGCAGAACTTAGAGACAAAGTATGTCCAATTAAAAAAAACAAAAAAAACTCCCATGATTCATCACCCAATCACGATGTCATTAAACTGCGCCTTTGTTTTCAATATCTGCCCTCTAGCAGCAAAAACATAATATTCTCCCTTCTTGCAGTCTTTGTGTCTTTTGTCTTTGAACAATTACATTTAGACAAATAAATTGTGTTGTAATGCACATGCTACTCAACAATATTACAAAGTAAATATTACTATTACAAAGTAAATATTACTCAAAATGTATCAGTGACTCCTTACACTACTGCATTACAGCAAAAAGCAATTAGTTATTGTAATGCATTACTTGTCTAATGTGTTGCTCCCAACACTGTTGATAAGAGCAGAAAGTTTTAATTTGTGTGGTCTGAGAGTCCTTCGGGTGCCTTTTGGAAAACATTAGGCAGGCTGTTGGGCCACTATACCATACAGGCCTGGTTGGCGTATCGCTGCAGAGGTGGTTCTTCTGGAAAGTTCTCCTCTCCTTGTTCTGGGCGGCTGACCCTAACCCTCGGTGGTTTCAAACTGCTTTTTATTTCAGATTATAGAGGCCAATGTGTTCATTGGGACTTTCAACCGTGCATATATGTTTTCTGTACCCTTCCCCTTATCTGTCCCTCGATACAATCCTATCTCTGAGGTCTACAGACAATTCATTGGACTTCATGGCTTGGTTTGTGCTCCAACATGCACTATTAACTGTGGGACCTTATATAGACAGGGTTGTGTCATGCTCAGTCAACTGAATTTACCACAAGTGCACTCCAGTCAAGCTGTAGAAACATTTCAAGGATGACGAGAAAACAGTATCATCTGAGCCCAATTTTGAGTTTCAGTACAAAGGCTTTGACTACTTATGGATTGTTTTTTCTTTAAGATATGATTGTTTTTTCTTTAAGAATTGTACAAATATTTCAAACAAACTTCTTTCATGTTTTTTTGTTTGGTTGTTTTTTCTTTAAATGTGGAAAAATTTACTCCGTTTTGAAAAAGTGACAACTTTCCAGATGCACTGTAAATACAGGAATAACCAGGTATGATCAAAAATACTACAAATCTGGACACTATTCGATATACAAAGGGGAAACGATCTGACCTATGTTACCAACACATACATTTCATACCTCAATATTAATTCTATATGCTATAGCATTTATACAGTGCTCAGCAAATATGAGCACACCCCCCACAAATCTCTCATTTAAATGAATATTTTCTATAGGATGCTTTACGATCTTATATTTGTGCATATACATTAGTTTAGTCAGTACTGAAGCCAAATCTGGAGCTAATCTAACAAAATAACTTACAATAATGGCTCAAAAATTAGTAGCCCAAATTTAAAAAAAAATTGCAAAAATCAAGAGAAACAAAATATATACAATTTTGTTGAAATGTTGTAGTTTGTCATTTTCTTTGCAATATTTTGCATGAATTCAAATGTATTATCTTTCCATTTCTAAAGATGTTCTGTGACTAAAATATTATTTTAATAAATATATCTGTTTAATAAATCTGTTTTGTTCAAATGCACCAATATTTATTACCCATATTCACTGAGAAATGAAGAAAAATATTCATTTTCAAAATGGGGTGTATTTTGTATATTTCAATATATGCTGAGCACTGTATATTCATGTTGGGAATAAAACCAATCCTCAATTTTAATTCCTGGAGAGATTTTATTATCTTTCAATTTATTATCAATATTTGTTCTATTTCCCTTTATAAAGTTCAGTATTCTATCCTTTTTTGTATTAAAGTGAGAACAGGGTTGATTTTAAAGTTTCTATTGGAGTAATCAGGAATTGTATTACTATTATTTTTTTTACTGAGTTACATCACAAGGGTCAGAGAGAGTGAACAGTTTGAACAGAAATCACTGAGGCCCAAATTCATTTTTTTTCTCCATCTTCCAAACGTGCTGGCAGGAGTCATGGCTCGTGAAGCCATTCGTCACTTGTTTTTCCTGGCCTGCTATTTGGACGTCTGTGGTTTTGCCTTTCTTTACTCCTTGAGGTTTCTATAACAGTGAAAACTCATGGCAAAGACGATGTATTTCTAGCATTATCAGATAGGATTGAACATTCATTGATGATAAATGAAAAACTGGAATAAAAAAGAACCGTCCCACACACGTTGAAAGTAAATCCTTCATCTTCGTTCTTCGTTAAATGCCAGCGTGATTTAATACTGTCTCTGTAAGTTCCTGTTTTGAATGATTTGAGCAAAAAACTGGCTCTAATGCAGAGAAAAGGTATTGCTATAAATCACGAGGTCATTTCAGTACTTGTGATGTAACACTGCCCCCTGTCTGTTACATGATGTTAATCTCAATATTTATTTGGAAACAAAAGTCTGGTAGACTATCAATTGCTTATAAAGCTCAATAATATTATAACAGTTAATTCAGTTTTACAGTTTTTACATGGTAGATCTGTGTATTTATTTATGAATATGTTTTCAAGTCAGAAGAAATTGTTTTATTTCAAACAAAATTCATATCCAACATCTATTCATATATCTAATGTAACCACAATATTAAAAGAGATTGTTAACATTATGAAATAATATAATGATAACATTATTATAACAATAAAATCCATGCTATGCATGTGCAATAGCACATTACCTAATGACTTTTGTTTCTGAAATGGGGTCAAAATATCTGCCGAAATTTTGGACATGCTGAACTGAAGTGAAATTAAGTTGTTATAGAGTTTTTTTATAATGTGTACTGCTATAGACCCATTTTAATATATTGAACCTTTGGTCAGTACATAATTTCATACTTCCATTTGAGTTATCTCAGTGACATTGTTCTTGTTTGTTAAAGAACCTGAAAACTAGTAATAAATGATTCAAATTCCCACTCCAAACCTTTATAGGATATTGTCCAAAATAAAACTGATTGAACCATTATAGTCATTCGGCCTGTTTGTTTTCATTTCTTTGACAATATCTTAATACATTTTTATTAACTTTACAAATAAAGTATACTTCATATTTTGATATACTGTTTCACTTACTACTAACAAATAAAACAGAACAAACTAAGATCTTATCTTGGAATATCAGTTTGAAACAAAAAAAATAAATAAAAATAAAGTGATGATGTGCCACTTTGGAATATTCTACTTAAATGTTTTAAATGAAATGCTGAGAACATTATATACGTGAAAGCACTGAAACATGTTCTTGAATGAACTTCTTTTAAAGAATGTTACAAAACTATATCCAGATGCAAAATACTCTCACTACTTAAATCAAAATATATCCAAAGATATAAAATATATCCAAAAAAAAGAGGCATTCTTTCTATATGTCTCTGCTTGCAGAGATTTCAGTCTAAGCTCTAGCGGTACCTTATTACTGGGTGATTACAGAAACCCTTAAGATATGAACCACCTCAAGCCTTCACTACCGTATCTCTCATTTGAGCTCAACCGTACATCTGTGAAAAAAAAAACTATTGAGCCTCAAAGAGTTTGAGGGATCAGTATTCCTTAAGGTGTGAGCCTTTTCAATCATTTTAGGCTTCTTCCCATTCCCCAATGTTTCTCTGGGTTCTTGAGTATTTATGGGACTCTAAAGGGTCCTCTGGCTTGAAGATACATTAAAGTGTTTTATCCTTCTTCAAGATCCTTCTGGGCTCCTTTGGATTGTAAAAAGTTCCTTAATAATTGGAGCTGCATTTTAGACATCCTCAAGAAAGACTAGATTTGAGCATCTGGCCATGCATTCTTTCCAGGATGCGGTGAATGCTGGCAAAACTAGGCCGGTCAGAGGGGTGACTGCTCCAACACAAACGCATGAGGTTATACAGCTCCTGTGGACAGTTTTCTGGACAGGCAAGAACATTTCCATCTCTTACATAGTAGATGACCTCTTCATGGGCCATGCCGTAGTAAGGCTGCATGCCATATGAGAAGATTTCCCATAATACCACACCATAAGCCCAAACATCTGACTCGCTGGTGTAACGATTGTAAAAGATAGATTCTGGTGGCATCCAGCGAATCGGGATGGCATCATTTTCACTAGCTTTGTAGTAATCGGCCGCATAGATGTTGCGTGAGAGACCAAAATCTGCAATTTTGACAACCAGGTTTTCTGCTACCAAACAGTTTCGGGTAGCGAGGTCACGGTGGACAAATTTTCGCTCCGACAAGTACGCCATTCCTGCTGCCACCTGTTTGGAAATGGAGAGCTGCTCATGGCAGCTGAGGGGTGGATAACGCTCAGGTTCTGACACGAGACTGCTGGATGTTAAGGTATCCCGACTTAGACTGGGCTGTTGGGTTGGACAGCGCCGTCGCAGGAATTCATTCAAGTCCCCATAGGCCATGTATTCAAACATGAGACACATGGGCTTCCCCACTGCACAGACTCCTACATGACAGATACACAAATGACAGGCTTAGTTACACTGATGATACCAAACCAAAAATACACTTCTGTTATTCTAACACTTTGTTGAGGCATTGAATCTGGTTCCGGAATACCAGAGAGGGGACTGATGCAGGGTTACACATTGGGTCAACGCTGAAATGGATGAGTCAAGCTATTTTAAGGCTTTTTTTCGATTGCTGTACCCTTGAGGAAAGGACATACATGTAATAGGAAGCAGATGTGGTTCATTTTAGGAAAGTCCTCAAGCAAATGTATTCTTTGAAGGCAAGCAGTTGTGATACATTACCTAGGAGACGGACAATGTTGGGGTGATCAAACTCAGACATGAGTGCAGCTTCTCGTTGAAAGTCATTCTGCATATCAGTCGAAGCTTCCTCCTTTAACATCTTTACTGCCACCATGGTGAAGGGCTCCGTTGGCAAAAGACCTGGGGCTCTAAAGGAAAGCAAGCGTATTGAGAACTAGTAGTAACAGCTTACTTGAATCAGATTGTAAAAGTTTAAAGCATATGTACAGTGCAATCCTGTAATGCCAATAATTTGACAAACTTTTAAAATAATGTAGTAGGCAGAACAGTCTGAGCCAAAGTAATCAAGAACACACAAGTCTGCAGAACTGGGTAGTCAGTATACACAATATTCACTGTAATGGTAAACACTTTGCTCTGTGCAGTAGTAGGCCACCTTCACTGATCTCAAACCAGACTTTTCTAAACACATTGTAACAAATTGTCTTAAAGCCTTTTAAAATGTTTTAAATAGTGATGCCAAACTGTGGAAACAGAACCACACCGGCAGCAATTCAAGAACCAACTTAGAATTCCATTAAGATTGCACTTCCTGTGCTGAAGGCTCCTGTGTGTTCCTGGAGAAGTAAACACTTTTCTAATGCGCCTCTATAAATAACCTCCGCAGCAGTGCTTGCTCACACGATAGAGTCTACAGGGAAGTTTCATATTGAAACACATCACATGTTTACTAGACCTATCCAAGATCCTATTTCAGGATACAGCCATATGGAGTATAGCTTTTACCCACTGATGAATTTCCCTGGGGTCTCTATGTACCTGATATCAGAATTACAGTATGTGGTTGTCTGATCTAAATATGTCAGACCTTTGCATGCTGATTCATCAAAGGATCTGGTTGTCTCAAATTTAGTTGGTGAGTAAAATGTTTCTAAGAGTTCAATACTTTCTCACAAAACTGAACTGACTTCAATCTTATTCTGTAAAAGTTCAAATTAATGAAACCATGGTAAAGAAGACATGCAATGAAGTGACTGTATAAATATTGGCAGTGCCAAACCAGGACAGACATTAGCACCATTTGCTTGTAATATTTGTAGCTCTCACCTCGCCTGAAACACTCTCCCAAAGGCCCCCTCTCCAATATCACGGACATATTCAATGTTGTTGCGTGGATATTCGAGACTGAGGAGCTTGGAGTTGAGCAGGAGAGGCAGTCGCTGGTACATGGGGTTGGGATGAAGTCTGTCCAACAAGAGCTCTGAGGGGAGGGTGGTCAATGTAGGTGTCTCCAGCACCCTACTAAATATGGAAGAACACTTGTTTAGTTATTCAGTTAAATGATTATGAGGTATTCAGTTAAAATTGTAATGTAATTTCCAAAGCAACCTCAAGTACAATTTTTGTTCCCAAGAGTAGGGGTGTTTTACTATTGAGGGGGGCTTCTAGAGGGAAGCTTTCCTGCAGAAAGGAGACAGCAAAGATCTCCAAGATTACCTGGGAATTGCAAGCAGGTGTGTCGGAGCAGAATTGAAGATGTATCTCCAATAGACCATGGCAAACCTTGCTCCTGTAGGGCTATTTTCCTGATTAATCATTTCCAGGCCTGCTTAAACACACTATCCTGTCAGGTGATTCTGAACACCCTGATTAGTTGGTTCATGAATGTTTACTTAAGGTTGGAGCTGACTTCTTTAAAGTCCTGCTTACACTGTGGGATTTCAGACATGATTTCGTTGTCTGAGACGAATTTGGGAAATCCCAAGTCTCTTGTTATCCTAAGCTAAACTCTATGGTCTTTGATCGTTAATTTGAGATGTCCACTGAAAGTAATTTAATGGCCGTTGTGATCAAATGTTTTCTCTAATGAAGTTTTCTAACTGTCAGACAATATTAGACATCTTCCTGCAGCATGACTTCAGCTTTAACAAGCGTCAAAACAAGAACCAATAGGAGTGTCGAATCTGATGACATGGCATCGGAAGCATGACAACTTCAAATCACTTCAGGGAGCTTTTTTTCTGGTTTCATTATTAAGGCATGTTGTGAGCATAATTAACACTGCATATTGTTTATGTTTGCTGTGAGGTATTATTCCAGAACCTAGGTTATTGAATGTGTCACGGATGGATCTCGTCAAACTCTGGAAGTGTCTGTGTTTGGCACGTCCTCATTGTCATTCAGTCTGACACTCTGACAACGGAGCTCTTACAGTGTGACATAAGAATAATGTTTGTGCATTCTGACAAGCTACAGTCATACAAGATTATTAAAAATTGCACAGTTGGAGCATGGTTTAAGATGGTAGCTATCCAAGTCAGTGGTTTCCAGACTTTGTCCCAGAGAACTCAGAGCACTACTCATTTTTGATGTCTCTCTTATCCCTATTAACAAGCTGATGAGTTTAATTGGGTGTGTTTGGTTATGGAAACACAAGATATGCAGAGTTGGCAGCTCTTAGGCACCTGGATTGGAAACTCTATGCTTTAGGAGAATAGTTGGCTACCCCTGAAAAGAGCAGTACTCTTCAAACCTACTCATAGAGAGCTACTTACTTGCAGATTTCAGTTCCAACTCTGTTCCCGTACACATGATTGTAAGTTTCTGAATCATCGTTGTAAATCAATTTTCTAGACTAGAGTAATCTTAGATTGTTTTGGTAGTGTTAGGACTTTGGATGATAATGTCAGTTTAATGATAATGTTATTTTAACACCAACTAAAACTAGCTAAATTTGCATACGTGGTACAATATATCTCTTATATTGACCCTCATGAATCTCCCCTCTTGGAATTTGAGCCTTACAACTTTTACCATTTCAGGTCATTTTAGTGAGTGACTATCCATTATTTACCTTTTCCTCTTTTTCCACATTTTCTTTCGTCTGTGGCACATAAGGATGAGTATGGTAAAGAAGGCAGCCCCAGCAAAGCCAGCAATAACAAAGATGATAACACTCATTGAGTAAGCCGTAGACACAGAAGGAGGAGGGTAGAAGTGGGCAGGTTTTGTAATCGAGGGTGCAGTCCTGATACTGATAACTAAAGAAAGGAACAATAATATTGACTATATTGATTATTTTGAACAAGTTTTACGTTGACATTTTTTTTCTGAATTAGCTTGCAATCTAGTATTACCACTCAGTATAGATAATATTTAAGATTTAAATGATATACCTTCTCCACATTTGGGCACCAGACAATATTCCCAGCGTACATTAGGGTTAGTAGTGTAGCACCAGGGTCTGTCACTCTCACCGCCTGGGTTACGACAGTAGTTTTCAGCATTTCGCAACTCAGGAATCACATCTACAGAGAGTCTATGTTGATGGGGATCCTGAATGGGATAAAACGAGAGCGGTCAACCAAGAAAATTAAACCAGTGGTCAAACCACATATTCTCTGTGGCTTAATTCTGTATTCCCTTCATCCCAGATATTTCCAGCATTTTCATGTTGAAACCAAGTGCATGCGTTAAAATGTTCCGTGTTGTTTTTAAAGGAGACAAAATATTCTCCTTTCAAAACTTCATTTCAAAGGAAACCTCTGGATTTATGTATTTTGATCCTTTATTGTTTTTGCTGCAAAAACATTTGTTTCCTGTGTACATATCGTTTGAAGGTCACTGAGCATATGCCAATCTGTAGCGTTTGGATTGTTTGGGGCTGGGTTATTGTTAAAGGAAGAAAAGGAAAATAAACAGGCTGATATATTTGATTACAGCTGGGGGGAAAAATGATAACATGTTGAAATGTACGAAAAGAGAAAAAGGTCAAATTCTCCCCGAGAGCATCTCAACATATGCCAATAGCATTTCTTAGTCAAATCTATTGTCATTTGCTATTATTGCTGTAACCTTTATTTCATGGCTGCATCAAATAGAACATCATCAAAGCATTGTTAAAGGTTGAAAGGGCTGCGTGTTTAAATAGCTATTTGGCTAGCTGGTAGCTACAATTATTTCCCCTGCCCATGGAGCATAAGTGACATTAGTTTTAGCAATCAGGAGGCAGAACACAATGATTTACAACTGAGCACTTTTAGGGACATCATTCTTTAAAATGACACGCACTAAATATGCATCCGCAGTAAAATAATGGATAATTATTAGCAATATAAACTGTGACACAACTTTGTGATTGTATGCTGACCTCAAAACAAATATTTACCTGCTGGTTCCATCGCTGGCACGGAATGGACGATGCTGTGACATTGTGAGTTCCTTGGTAAAATCTTCCTTTGTCATTGTAACAGGTTGCTATAGATATATCAGTTGTAAATGATTAAATGTGTTGGGATGCTTGTATGGTCCATATTACAGTCTGACCAAGACAATTGAGTTATTTAATAAACATGCATTTTCGTTATTATATAATATGTTTTGCATTTTTCCCAGTTTTTAATTAATAATATGCATTATTGTATATGAACTCAGAGGGTCTTTATATGAACATGCAAGTACAAATGAAAGCTGGAGAGTATATGAGCATACTATGGCAGCATGAATTAGCATATTTATAGCATGGTTTATATCTGCTAACATATATTAGCATTCTGCTAGCATATTTCTAGTATGGCTTACACACTGCTAACATAAATTAGCATGTTTCATGCTTTACAACTGGCTAACATATTTTTAGCATGTTTAAGCATGTACAAAATAGAATGTTACTAACATGTTTTTAAATTGGTTAACATGTTGTTATGTTGCTAGCATGATTTTGACAGGTTTTAGCAAACAATTTAACTCATTGGTAGCATTAATTAGGATATTACTGACACATATCCAACATGTTTTGGAACTTGATAACATGTTTTAACTTGTTGCTAGCATTATTTATTATGTAGACGGAACATTTCTAAAATGTTTTTGCATATGCTTACATATACTAACATCTTGCTTGTTTAAAATTGTTCTAATATATGTTTTACCACTAATATAAATCTGAAAATGGTAACTCAGCATGTTCTTAACCAGTCTTCAGCGTGTTTACTGTGTTGCTAACATACATTTGCATGTTGTTATCATGTTTCTACCATGTTGGTCACAGAATAAGTATAAAAAACAACAATATTCCAGCTTATATACAGTAGTAGATCAGTCTCTGAAGACAATAATAAATCTTAAATTGTATGTATTTTAGTTGGTTAGTAGGTTAGTTATGCAATCTCAGACGTTTAGACCCCACTATATGTGAAGCTAACATGTAGTCATACTTACATGTAACTTGGTCTTTTTTGATATCTGAAACACACACACAAATATATATTTTAATTGATTTATTAACTTTAACAATATCTCACAGGTCTCCAAATGCACACAACACAGTTAAACACTTTACCACTGTATTTAACTTCTGTTTTCTACAGATTTGTACAGCTCCACGAGTACAGCAGCTTGCAAACACGCCATGGAAACTTTTGGTTGGGAACATTTACTCAGCTGTCCTACTGATCCTTCCTCACACGCATGGCCATAAACCACCCTAATCTAGTCCATCTACAGGTCTGCTGTCATCACATTCCTCACAAAGCGTTTCACATAAACAAAACAATCCTACAGCATTGTCCTGGCAAGAAACATGCGTGGCGTTTTTCCGCTAACACCCATTGTTTTCAGGGGACGGATGCTTTATGAACATCAGCCCCAAAATATCACAACTAAACAAAGATGGAGCCAAACAGCAGCCCACAGGAAGATGCGTGTCACTCTTACCAACATAAGGAACCACTGTACATGAGGACGGATCTGTTTGCTGGCTGGGTAGAGAAGTGCATTCTGGGAGAGTGATGCTGTGTTGAAAACCTTGGTGGGATCTTTCTTCTGCTGAACGCCACTCTTTATAACAGTACAGCTCCTTGACTGTGAGACAGTGCTCTCTGTGACACAACAGCACAAAGGAGATATAAATACATATGCATATATAACATGGGTGGTGTAGTGGTTACTGGTTTGGCTTAAGGCAAAGGCTTGAAAGGCTGTCAGTTTATGGGTCGACCATCATTGTTCTTTTAAGCATGATAATTAATCTCCATTACTTTCAGTTGCTTAGGACAAATGAAAGCATCTACAGAATCATAGCTTAGGGTGTATATATTTGGGTCTTTTCTGTATGTGGTTGGAAAGTTATTTTTATTTTAATTAGGGCATGAATTTAACTTTGATGTATATATTTTTATCTTTGGAACCCAAATTAAGATACTTTGGATGACATCTGAGAGCTCTCTGACCTATTATGGATGGCAAAGGTTTCAACTTGAAATCCATTCATCTTTGGAACACCTAAGAGTTGTTAGTTCATGATCTAAAGATGAGCAGAGCTTTTACAGTTTTGGGTAAGTAAACATTGACAGAACTTTCATTTTTTGATTGAACTATTTCGAACAACCTACAATTTTCTAAATTTTGAGGCCACTGTTAAGACTAAATTTAAATGATCCTAACAGGAGTAAAGGAGCATTTTAAGCATATTTCAGGCATTGTATATACTGTATATTGAAGCACAGTAATAAAATGTATATATTTGAAAAAGAACACTGATCAGAATGAGACAATTATTTTTTTTAGGAGTTGGATCTCTTATCCATATACATTTAAGAGTGAATGCAGATGTTTATTGTTAGAAACCTCCTTCAGCAGGCCTGACCCCTTAACCACCCCTCATTCACCACATTGGAATGAACCACCAACTATTCCAGCATATGTTTTATGCAGCAGATGCCCATCCTGCCTCAATCCAGTACTGGGAAACACCCATAACCTCATATTCACACATGCACTCATACGTAAGTTTTTAATATTTCTGTTTATTTTAGTATTAATGTTCTGTATTTCTTTAACTGTCTCCCTGCAGTGATATTTATTTCTTTAATAAAGCTTTTAAAGACTTCCAAATCTATATTCTCCAAAATAGCCAAACCCTTTCTGAGTTGTTTGTGTAAGCTTGTATTAGGGCCTCACGGTGGCGCAGTGGGTAGCACAATTGCCTCACAGCAAGAAGGTCGCTGGTTCGAGCCTCGGCTGGGTCAGGTGGCATTTCTGTGTGGAGTTTGCATTTTCTGCCCGTGTTGGCATGGGTTTCCTCCGGGTGCTCTGGTTTCCCCCACAAGTCCAAAGACATGTGGTATAGGTGAATTGGGTAAGCTAAATTGTCCGTGGTGTATGTGTGTGAATGAGTGTGTATGGATGTTTCCCAGTGATGGGTTGCAGCTGGAAGGGAATCCGCTGCGTAAAACATATGCTGGATAAGTTGGCGGTTCATTCCGCTGTGGCGACCCCAGATTAATAAAGGGACTAAGCCGAAAAGAAAATGAATGAATGAATGAGCTTGTATTTATAGTACTGTAAAAATACTCAAAAACCTCTGTCAATGTATTGAACAATTTGATTTGATTTGATTTACCAAGGTCACACAAGGGCCAATTTCAACATCTCTCACATCCATAATGAATCTTTTTTTCCTCATAAATGTGAAAATGTAAAATCAAACCCTGTAAAATAAATATTTTTGGTTCTATAGAGAACCAACTCTTATTCTTTTGATTAGTATTTCCTTTAGGTTGTGCCATTTGATTCACAAAATTTCTACAAATTGACGTATACTGTATCTCACATACTTTTCTGGGTCACATCCATAACACACGTTTAGTTCCCTCATTGAAAATATAAAGCACATTTACAGATTGCTATTTTAACTCTGTGGTTAGTTATTTTGGAAAATATAAACAGATCTGGGCCTCACGGTGGCGCAGTGGATAGCACGTTCGCCTCACAGCAAGAAGGTCGCTGGTTCGAGCCTCGGCTGGGTCAGTTGGCGTTTCTGTGTGGAGTTTGCATGTTCTCCCCGTGTTGGCGTGGGTTTCCTCCAGGTGCTCCGGTTTCCCCCACAAGTCCAAAGACATGCGGTACAGGTGAATTGGGTAAGCTAAATTGTCCGTAGTGTATGAGTGTGAATGAGTGTGTATGGATGTTTCCCAGAGATGGGTTGCAGCTGGAAGGGCATCCGCTGCGTAAAACATATGCTGGATAAGTTGGCGGTTCATTCTGCTGTGGCGACCCCAGATTAATAAAGGGACTAAGCCGAAATGAAAATGAATGAATGAATAAATAAACAGATCTTTCAATATACTGTTCATATAAATATACATTCTCTGTGAATTTATATTTCACAAGTTTTTACTGCCATTTGACTTTCACATCCATAACACTGTAATTACTCAATAAGTGTAAAAGACTGTTCTGCTAGCATAATTTAACCACAACTAAAACTATTTAAAACAAACAATAATAATATTGTCTGTAAATTCTGCATAGATACAGTATATAAATGCACTCCAAAAAACAGAACAGAAGATGTCCATTACCTGCAGACAGGTTTAGGCGCTGGCCCGAGTCCTGAAGGATTGCAGTCCTGGAAGGTGCTGTGACAGAGCAGGGATCTGGCAGCGGGTCTGCAAAATGAACTGACCCCGTCCAGCTCGGACCATGCACTCTGAGCCAGATACTCCTGCGCATCCTCAGGGTTCGGCAGAGAGTAGTTAAAGAACACCAGAGCATCTCGCCGGAGCACATTACGACACACATCACCTCTGTATGTGCTGCAGTAGCCGGCGTGGCCTTTGTACAGTCTGAATAGCACATCACAATGCAGCTTTATTTGAGGATAATTAATAGCATTCATGAAATTAAATATCACAGTGACAGTTTGCACAGAAATATATATATATTTGCTGTTAATTTATTAATCCTTGAGCATTTTTTTTACATTAAAGATCAGGTCCTTGCTGATTAATACTGTATAATGCATGTCAACAGCACTTTGAGATTCAATATATTGATGCCTTATGAATGTACTTAAGACTATTTCCAGAAGACGTGGACTAAAGGTAATGATCTTGTAAGTAATGTTTTGTTTCTTGCACAGACAAAACATTTCAATTCATCATCAGACCTGAGTTTACAGTATCATCTGGAGGAGCCACGGGTATTGATATTGTTTTGCCATTATATTTTTCCTTTTATATATATATATATATATATTTTTTTTTTTTTGTCTGTCAAAGTGCCAATCACCACTGACTTTTAATGAATCAACAAGGAACAGTTCCAACTAAAAATCCACTTTAATGTGATACTGAAAAAAGGTCTACATCTAGATTGTGGATGGCCTGAAGGTCAGTAAATGAATAGCAAGGTTTCATTTTTGAACTTTCCCTTTAATTGTGCTTGTTTCAGAACACACTTTGAAAAAGTGCACTTTATTTTAGGTTTTAAGTATCATTTGTCATGCTTTATAGACATACACTTATTATACACATTTACATTTAATTGTGAGTGTTTACTACCATAATAAAGCTTATGAATTGTAATGTTTTATAACATTATCAAAGGAGGAAGGGGTGGGCATGTTATTTTTGATATAATGTTCAAAACAGCACTTTATTTGATTACATTTGATTACATTTAATCTAAATTAAATAACATGCAACTGAGTGTCTGAAAACAGAGCATTTATTACTTACGGGGAACAGATATTGGATGCGGGAAGACAGGACAACACAGGAACAGAACCATACGAATCAGAATACCGGACAACAATGGACACAGACGAAAGGGTATAAATAGAAGAGGGATGATTACGCTAAAGAGACACAAGGGATGAACACAGGTGGAACAGATTGACATTGACGGTGGCGGGAGAAAGACAAAGAAAGCACGTGACAATAACAAATGACGCGGACGAACACTGACAAATGTAAGATTAGCAGTAGAATAATAATTTTAAGAAAAATAATCTTATGTCAAAGGGAAAACCCGGATTATTTTGCTTAGCCCATTGGCAGATTATTTTTGCTTGTTTTAAGGAAAAACTCACTTAATATTAGCATATTTTTTCTGAAAACAAAACTGCAATCATTTTTTGCAGTATTGCAGTTCAAACTGCAACTGCCTTAATCATGCCTACAGTTGGCTATTAGCATTACACAAAACTCTTCTAAATCTTCAAACTAAGTGAAGATTAAACTCTAGCAAGTCTTTCTCTTAACTTAAAACACCTAATAGTACTTTTATTGTCAACATTTCACCCTCTTAAAGCATTCTGGGAACTGCATATCCACTAGATACACCAACACAATTCCTTCATGCTGTCCCAACACAAAACAAATTTAGGTGTGATTGAACATAACACAAATAAATTGTCAAAAGAAATTACAACAGTTGCTTGTTTCAGCTCATTTTAAACCAGTAGTTTGAACAAGAAGCAACAATAAATTTTTTTGTGTTGACTTCTACAAAACAAAATGGCTGTTCTGGACTCAAGTCACATAAAGATGTCCCTTCAAGTTTTCCAAGCATCTCCTGACTCATGTACACCTCCACGACAGACAGAAATAAACCACATATCTCACAATTAGTTCATTCTGCTTCACTCTGCTCTAACTGCATCCAGATGCTAAATCTGAAGCGCAGGATAATGGCCCGGTTTATTTAAGTTCATGTGTAACTATGACCATATGGTACGTCTGGCGTCAGCGGCAGGACTGTAGTTTGTTATTCATCGCATGTGTGGATGTTTACATTTATCATTTCAATCAGCAGAAACATGCGGATTCAATCTGTGCGCCTCTTTCCAGTGAGAGAGATTTTTGAAAAGCTTCCGACTGATTTCGTGAGTAGCTGACTTGAGTCGTGCGATACACTGTCTAGATCTGGCTATCGTTTGTTTTATTGCACACAGGTTTCTTATCAATTGTAGTTTTTTAGTTCTCAGTCCAAACACGATGTCTTATTAGAAGTCAGTCATTTTGGATGCGCATAAATTTTGAAAAATGCACTTAAAAAAGATTGTATCCAATAAGAAATAATCTTCATTCATTTAGTCCCTTATTTATCATGGGTCGCCACAGCGGAATGAACCGCCAACCTTTTTTGGCATGTGTTTTACGCAGCAGATGCCCTTCCAGCTGCAACCCAGTGCTGGGAAACACCCATACACTCTTTCATTCACACACACACACACACACACACACACACACAC
>CAIGQW010053986.1:959070-971519 GCA_903798125.1 Danio choprae | reverse complement strand
GCCGGGACTCAAACCAGCGACCTTTTTGCTGTGAGGAGACAGTGCTAACCACTGAGCCACCGTGCCGCAAAGAAAGAATCTGCATAAGCTATAATGGAAACACATTTACCAAATAAATAAATAAAAAAAGGTGATGTGCTTTTGTTTTAACACTTTTAGACCCTGCAACCTTTCATTGGACAGCAAATGTCAGGTTATGCTTCATCTTTTTTTTTATTTTGGTTCCAGGGTCTATGATATTGTACTTTTGTCATCCAATCAAACAGCAGTAAAGCTCTGTCTGTTGTAATACCCACTATGGTGAAAAGAGGCATTGGCAGCACTTCAAAAACTGACACCTATGGTTTTTACTAGTTGCCATGTTACCATACAATTGAATTATGCATAATTAAGACTAGTTTATTCATTCATTCATTTTCATTTCGGCTTAGTCCCTTTATTAATCTGGGGTCGCCACAGCGGAATGAACCGCCAACTTATCCAGCATATGCTTTACAGAGCGGATGCCCTTCCAGCTGCAACCCATCTCTGGGAAAGACTGTAGTTTAAGTAAACTTTACTAGCATCATTCCTCAGAGTACAGTTTCAGGTGAGTTACAGTTTTTTCCAACTGCTTACACACAACATCTTTTCATGTCATACGATTTCTGAAACATCTCACTCAAAATGCAAAACTATCCTCCAAAATCAAGTCTTGAACGCAGTTTCCAATTGCATAACACACCTTTTTCAAAACACTACACACAATTCTCAACCTAAAACATAACAAAAAAAATCAGGTATCTACTTACTTTCCTTTTCCAAACATAACCAATCAATATGCTACACTTACTCACTAGGTCATACACACACACACACTCCCCAAATGTGGAAACACTAATTTCTTAACTGATCACTAACCAATCACTGCTTTACTGTAGTATAGACCTATGAATAGGTCAAAAGCGACAGGACACCTGGCTGTTCTGGTTTCTGAAATGACTCTATTACTCTTCTAAACAATAATAGAGTAATTCTTCTCAGCATGGTGTTGTAAAGTGTATGATGGCCAACCCTATGCTGCATGACTCTTCTCCAGGCAATGGACGCTTCTCTCCCCAAAGACCCACACACACATTTGTGTTCTTTACTGTATTCTAAAGAACATACTTTTACTTTCATGTGTTTTTTTTTTTTTTTTTTACATTTTGACATACAGTATGGTTATGGTTTTGTTGTATGCTACTAAATGCAACAGTAATGTTTGGCCTAATTAATATTATCTGTTTCTACATGTCATTGGTGTTTACAGTGTACCTGTTAGTCCTCTCAGCAGATTACCGTCACTGTAGAACATTGTATTGAAATGTAGATATAAGCCTATAAAGAGCAAAGAGCTTTAGATTTAGAACAACAGTGTTTAGGCCTCACGGTGGCGCAGTGGATAGCACGTTCGCCTCACAGCAAGAAGGTCGCTGGTTTGAGCCTCGGCTGGGTCAGTTGGCGTTTCTGTGTGGAGTTTGCATGTTCTCCCCGTGTTGGCGTGGGTTTCCTCCGGGTGCTCCGGTTTCCCCCACAAGTCAAAAGACATGCGGTACAGGTGAATTGGGTAAGCTAAATTGTCCATAGTGTATGAGTGTGAATGGGTGTGTATGGATGTTTCCCAGAGATGGGTTGCAGCTGGAAGGGCATCCGCTGCGTAAAACATATGCTGGATAAGTTGGTGGTTCATTCCGCTGTAGCGACCCCAGATTAATAAAGAGACTAAGCCGAAATTAAAATGAATGAATGAATGAACAACAGTGTTTACATGGTATATCCAACAAATGTACTATTATGAATGAAGTGTTTGCCATTTGATACAAATGCTTCATTCTTTTAGGCATTTTGAATTTTATGTGTGCAGTTTTGGGAATTGTGTGTAGAGTTTTGGAAAAAGGTGACACTGTTTTGAAAATTTAAGCAGTAAAAACTGTAATTGAATTAAAGCAAAGAGTTTGCGTAATTCAATTAAGCAAACCTAACAAATTACTTTTTACCGTGCAGGACTAAGCAACTTTTCTAATGATTTCATTCACATTTATTGACTTGTTTGCCAATATTTATATAGAAAAAAGAAGAATAGCATTTACTAATAAAAGGTAAAAATCAATTGTAGAACTGCAAGCTTTAAATTGTTTTTTCTTTTTTTTTAAATATATTTTTAAGATATGTGGGCTTAGACATTAAATATGTCCTTCCATTATAATGTCAATGGGATAGCTCACCACCCTTTCAGACCCCACGTCCATTTCAATGGACATTAGATGTAAAGTCATGTTAAATAAAACAGTAGTCAGCACTGTCGCCTCACAGCAAGAAGGTCGCTTGTTGGAGTCCCGGCTGGGCCAGGAGGCATTTCTGTCTGGAGTTTACATCCTCTCCCCATGTTCACGTGAATTTCCTCTGGGGGCTTAATGTGAGATTATTTTGCTTGTTTTACGGAAAAAAAATCACTTACTTATTTCTGAAAACAAGACAATGTTTTTTTGCTTGTCTAGAGAATGCTTCTTAATTTAAGAATCATTACATTTTTAGAAAACTAGACAAAAAAATTGATTTTGCTGTGATTTTCTTTTTCTTTGACTCATTGGATAGAAACTACTGTATGCTTCATTTGCTAATGTTTTATACATTATTTCAGTTTTGCACATAAGTCTAATTAGCATTTTCTGGATGGAAACATGGCTACTGGCTCTTATTGAAGTTAATCTCATTAAAATTGTTTTAGGAAATTAAAAAAGTCAGTAAGTGCACCCCACCCAATTTACACTACCTGTCAAAAGTCTGAGATCAGTAAGATGTTTTAATGATTTTATTCTGCGGCATTTGCTGTATTACATCAGAAAAGACTGGGATTATTGTAATATAAAAGAACTGTGTTCTTATTGAATGTAGTTAAACATGTAATTCTGTGATGTATCGCTTAATTTTCACCATGATTACTCCAGTTTCAAGTGTCACTTAAACAATTAATCAGTTTAAAAAGCTAGATAGATAGATAGATAGATAGATAGATAGATAGATAGATAGATAGATAGATAGATAGATAGATAGATAGATAGATAGATAGATAGATAGATAGATAGATAGATAGATGGCAAGCACATAATATAGTCTTACCTCCATTCTATGGGAAATGTACAGGATCCAGAAACGGCCACCAGGAACAGAACCAAGAACAGAGAAGAGCAGAGAGAAGATCTGCTTAATGTCAGATAGTCTGCAGGCCTGATCATGCTTGTGTGAAGTGGAGATCAGCTCAGTGTTTCAGTGTGTGTGTTTGTGTCAGATGCAGTATTTGGGGGGTCTCTCTGGAGATCCAGCAGGTGTGAGGTTTAACAGGCCTTCTGATGCTTCAACATTCTACTTCACAGAATAGACCAGTTCAACAGAGGGCTCCAAAAATACAAATACCCCAATAAAATACTACTTCAGTAGAAGTACAAAAGTCCTCCTTTTCAATATTACTTGAGTCAAAGTATAAAACGTACTTTGTTTTTATTTTACTTAAGCAATAAATGTAAAAGTACTCACTGATTAATCTTTTTTGCAAGATAATTCAATTGCCAAACGTGTCATACTTTGATATCTACACTGATAATTTATGATGATCCAAGTAAAAACATGTAAAACCTATTCAGATCAGTTTGTAAGATTAGTAAATTGCTCTGAACATATCTTTTGAATCGATAAATGATTTACTGGAGACTCACTCTGAACGGATCAATTGAATCATTGAATCATTTACTGGAGACTCACTCTAAATATACTAATTGAGTTAGTGAAGTTCACTCTGAATTGTCCATTTGAATCTAGACTTGGTAAGTTGATAACAGTCAGTTTAATTAGAAAACGAACTGTTCAGTGCAATTTGTGATCCGTTTAACAGTTAAACTGATCAAATTAAAAACCACTCTCTCATCTCTGAGGAGGTTTCAATTTTCCCCCTTCAGAATAACTTTACACAGCTTCATTCGGGAAATGTAATGAATGTAGTGAAGTCTGATAAAGTACAAAAACTTGAAATAGGTTCTCTATTCAAGAGTATAACATCACTTTCTTGGACACTCATAAGAAGTTAAACATTACACTGGCATGAAGTCATTACAAATTATTTCACAGGATTCAGTTACTTCAAGAAGACAAACTATTTGGATTGTAATTAAAAATAACTGAATCACCATGTTCTCCATTTGTCATAGTGATTAGCAGTTACAGATGTAATTAGTTACAATGTGTAGTTAAATTAATTTTACACTGATAAAGTAAGGGATTACTTTTCATTTTTAGATAACTTAATTACAGTTACATATAATATGCCTGCTTAAATACTGTACATACATTCAACAGTTCTGTATAAATGTGTTCAGACAAGCAGTAAAGTAATTGAATTTTTTGTTATAAAATGTATATTTTGCAGAATAATTACATTTTTTAACTACAATAAATTAGGAAATCAGTTTATGATAATTTAAGGTATAATTTCAGACAACCACACTGAAAAAATGATGTCTGCAAAATTCTTGCAAACAATTTATATGTGTTGAATTTAAATTAAACAAATTGAATTTACTAATGTTCAACTTAATTTGTTTGTTTAAATTACCACTTAACTTAAAATATGTAGTAAATCCAATGAATCATCTTTGAATCATTTATTTCAGTGTAATTGTTTATATTGTTATTCAGATGTTTTGCATAATAATTACATTTTTCAACTAAACAATGATAGTTTTATCTGACAATTGTGCATCTTTAAAAACAATGAAATGTTTTAGAATGTTAGTGTCAATATATGTATGACATGTGTTGTCATTACTTTGAAAGAGTATAGATACATATGTGTTGGTTTCTTTAACAAAATCTAAAAGGACTTTAAAATTAGTTTGACTCAAAATTGAGGATGTAAGCATTTCATTTCTAGTTGTCTATGTGTTCGGTTTTATGTGGATTTTTAGTACAGAGTCAAGTAATTACATTACTTTTGAGTAATTCAAATACAATTATAATGATGTAAATATTAAGTAGTGATGAATAACTTACCTGACAATGGTTAAATTACAAAACATTGTAATTAAATCGTTATTAGTACTTCTAGAGTATTAAAAGCCATGTAATATGAAAAAAATATGAAAAAAAAGATCAACACAAGCCAATATTCAATTCATTCCTAATTAATTTAATAATTGTATTGTATACATTTTCTTCATGGCAAAATCGTCATGGAATGGCATTCGGGGCATGTTTGCGCAGAGTTCGAGGAGGCAGAAGAACAGCTATGCAAACACAGGAGAAGCTGAAATACTGGCACCAGAATCACAGCTGCTGAAACTCACTTCATATTTACACAATGCAGACTGAGGAGCATATGGAGAAACAGTGGCTCACAGCGGGTGTGTGTTTACAAAGCCCTGTTTCATGGGCCTTTATTAACAGAAGCATTTAAAATTGATTTCGCTACTACATTATGACCGGTGACTTCATGGCCTCATGGTAATAGACTGTGACGGGAACTGGAGGAGTGACTGTATTATTCAGTACTGTGATATGTATATGTATGTTGTTGTTGTTTTTTTTCTTTTACTTTGTTATGTACAGAAATCTTGAGAGGATTATTTAATTGTTATCAGTAAAATAAAAAAAAATGTTGAGCATTTAAACCAATTAAATATGGGATATTGATTAAAAAAGTAACCTAAGATTGACACAAATAATATTCATTCATTCATTTTTTTTTCCGGCTTAGTCCCTTTATTATTCTGGGGTCACCACAGCAGAATGAACCGCCAACTTATCCAGCATATGTTTTATGCAGCGGATGCCCTTCCAGCTGCAACCCATCACTGGGAAACATCCACACACCCATTCACACACACTACAGACAATTTAGCTTACCCAATTCACCTATACCGCATGTCTTTGGGGGAAGCCAGAGCATCCAGAGGAAACCCACGCAAACACAGGGAGAACATGCAAACTCCACACAGAAATGCCAACTGACCCAGCCGAGGCTCGAACCAGCGACCTTCTTGCTGTGAGGCGATTGTGCTACCCACTGTGCCACCGTGCGGCCCACAAATAATATTCAATTAATTTAATAATCATATTGCACACAGTACATACACATACACACAGACACACACTGTGAACAGAAAGTGCCAGTACTGTTTTTTTTTTATTTTATAAATGTTTTAGTCTAGCATTTGATCAACCTAGTAATTATTATTATTTTTTTTTTTTGAGGAATTTGATTATTATGTCATTAAAACCCCACACTTTTTAATAGTAGTGTATCCCGATAATATATTATCATGTAGCATATGATCATGATAAATGTTATTTTTAAATTGTCCATATTGTCCAGTTTGATGACATCACTCTGCACTTCAACTTTTCATAAGATATTCTGTACCATAAATAGCTTTTTATAATCTGAAACATGAAAACAGTTTGTGTTGATTGAAAAGTAAGAATGATTAATAAATCCATATGAAACAGTCCCTTAAATGTGACGTCACGTCTTCAGTTTCACTCACACTACAAGCGTACCATGCCCGAATTCAACCGAACCGCGCTGTGGACCACCTCTTCCAACCGGGCCAGGGGACGCCCAACCGAATATGGAGCACTCATACTTGTCAAACGAACCGGAAAATGAGGGTCAAACGCATCTGGGAGCGGTTCGGATATCCTAGTGTGAGTACACCATACATGTTATATATGGTAAATGGAACATTTTTAGGGGTAAACTATTCAGACAGTGTAAATTCAATTTGAGTACATATAGTATGTGTGAATGAGAGCATAGGGGAAAATTTTGAACATGGCAGTTGTTTATTATGTTCACCTGTGTCTTGTATGGTTCTCCATATCACTCATATTAGACTTTTTCTTTCCTTTCTTTCTTTCTTTCTTTCTTTCTTTCTTTCTTTCTTTCTTTCTTTCTTTCTTTCTTTCTTTCTTTCTTGTTATCCATTAGTGTGTACATATCTGAATTATCTTCTTTGTTTTTGTAAATAAAGCTAATATGCAGCAGTTGTAATGCTCTTTGTTCTGCTTAGGTTACAGTATTGTATACAATAGTATACAGTATTGTGATAAATAACATAGTTATTACAAGTATTGTTCCTAAAAATTTTTAATTAAAACTAAATACATTTTAAATTCTAGAAATAATCTGTTTACAAGAAATATAATGTATTTCATTTATAGCTGAGTAACTATTATAGCATATATATTAACATTGATAGTGCAATAGGATTATTATTTTTTATTTTTATTTTTATTAAAAAAAATTTTATTGGGGAAAAAAAAAACTATTGGCAAAAAAAACTATTGAGATGACCTTAAACTCACCTGAAACGGTTATTTTTGCTGTAGCTTTGACAGTGTTTTCTCCTCCACTGTGCCGGTTAGTAGCCTGACAGGTGTAGAGCGCTGGTTTATGCACCACCACATGCAGAACCGACAGTATAACTTCACCCACCAGTGTCTCCACCACAGAGGCTCCGGAAATCTGCAGGTAACAAAATAAACATCAAAGACACCCTTTAATCAAAGTAAAATCACTGATTTGTAAAAAAGACAGTTTGAGAAATTGTGTCTGTGAGATTATTATTATTATTATTATTATTATTATTATTAATATCAAATTTACATTAATATTAATGCATATGTCTTGTTAATTTTTAGCTTGACTTAATGTACTAATCTATTTTTTTAAAGCTTACTAAAACTTAAAGTAAAATAAAAAAAATATATATATAAAAACTAAAAAATTACAAAAATTATTAATTTCATTCATTCATTCATTTTCATTTCGGCTTAGTCCCTTTATTAATCTGGGGTCGCCACAGCGGAATGAACCGCCAACTTATCCAACATATGTTTTACGCAGCGGATGCCCTTCCAGCTGCAACCCATCTCTGGGAAACATCCATACACACCCATTCACACTCATACACTACGGACAATTTAGCTTACCCAATTCACCTGTACCGCATGTCTTTGGACTTGTGGGGGAAACCGGAGCACCCGGAGGAAACCCACGCCAACACGGGGAGAACATGCAAACTCCACACAGAAACGCCAACTGACCCAGCCGAGGCTCGAACCAGCGACCTTCTTGCTGTGAGGCGAACGTGCTATCCACTGCGCCACCGTGAGGTTCAATTATTAATTTAAAGAAATTAAAAATAATAATTTTTCATTTTTCATTTTTAATTAACAAAATGTAATTTGTTGATGCTAAAAATAACACGGCTAAAGTTTGTAGTAATGGCTGATTAAAATATATATTATTAATTATTTATTTAAAATAAAAAAAATCAAAATATTTCACAGTATGATCATTTCACTTCATTTTTATTAAATAACTGTAGCCTTGGTAAGCTTTAAAAAAACATTAAAGATATTTACAAATTGAAAATCCTGTAGTACGCACAGGCTTTACAAATAAGGCTCATCCAATCAACTTCTTTTTATAACTTAAACTTTTATGACATTATCTTTAATAGCACAGACATTCCAGTACATTCAATGTGTAATTGAAAGCTATTTTTTATTTGTAATTATGTCCATATATTCAGTAATGTTCTTCATCATAAAATAGAATAGAATAGAATAGAATAGAATATTAAAGGAAACTGGCAGATCAGATCCAAGTCGCTTGATTATTCCGACAATTATAACAAATCCTTCTATTTATCGTTTGGATGTGTTAAGGCTGCTGCTATTTTGCTAATGTGATTTGTTGAGTTTATGAGAGCCTGCAGGAATGTCAATCTCATGCTGCGATCACGCCTCTATATTTGACGAAGTGCTCATGCAGCTGATTTTAGAAGCACTTCATCTGGCTAAAGAAAACCAATGAGCCCAAGAGTCCTGCCAAAACCACACTCAGACGCTCCATTTAACTAGCAGCTAATACCATCTCACGAGATCCAGAAATGTTCTGAGGGTCAGGGGTCATCTGTCAATCATCATCAACTCAAACTGCTCAAACATTCATTCATTCATTCATTTTCATTTCGGCTTAGTCAGTTACGTATATATTTATGATAACTATTGTTTTTAATATTATTAGAGGAAAAATGCAACAAGATGGTGATGCGTTTATTAATTTGGTCCTGCAACCTACTAAAAAAAAAATTATTAAATGACAAAAGCTAAGTAATACAAAGTAATACATTTTTGGATTTCAAATTGATGCCAATGTATTATTAAAAAGACAAAATACCATAATAATACATTGAGTTAATAGTGTTTATAGTAACACTTCAATAAAGAGCTAAACCATTTATCAATGATTACTGCAAGAGCAAAAAATAAACTTTCTATATACATTAAGTAACCTATTAATTGTTATTAGTTGTGTATTGTTCAAATTGACTACTCTTTCGTTATGTTAATGGCTGTTTTTGCCCCATTGACTTCCATTATAACGACGTGTTTTGATTGCAAAGCCATTACACCAAAGAATCATGCGTTCTTGTGTAACAATCGAAATTTTACTTGTTTTAATTTTTTTATTTATTTATTTATTTATTTATCCAACCAGGCTCATTCTGAAAACGTACTGCTATATAAATTTCTGGAGAGCGCCAAATACGTCCCAGGAGGTACATTTTTTTGCAGTTTTTATTTTCACAAATCCACCAGAGGCCGCTGTGTCGCATGTGGTGTTCTCACGTAAATCCACCAGAGGTCGACTGACTGAATGACTGATCGACTGACCCACCCTCCTCCTTCCCTAAACCCAACCAATATTGTTTTCAAAAGCACAGATTGACTCAGTGACTTCTTTGGTGACTGTTTAAAGACATGCTGCAGTACTGCTACCAATCACCAGTGGGCACTATGTATAGGTAACCGTCTATATAAAGAGCAATCCACCATAGAGTAAGTGAGTTTGTTTGGTAGAGAAACCTCATGGTTTTACTCTCGTTGTCGGCTTTCTCCTGCTTGTCCTATGTTGAGAACTATTTTAGTTTCAGTTCAACTAAAAGACTTTTTCATTGTCACCTAACTGTTAAGTGAGTTTTATGCTTACTAATTAGTACTATGACCAAATCACCCTTACACCTGAAAAGCACCTCAAGAACGATATTCAGGCCAAAAGATCATTCAAGTGGTGCACTATTGTCTGCTGACCATGGGTCTTTGTGAGATGGACTCGACTTCATTCACCCAGATTTGAACTTGATCAACAACATGGGAAATAGGAAACAACAGGAACCATTGCTTCGCACTCAAATGTTCATCAAACGATAAGTTCACTTGGATGCACTGACTTTATCTCAAAAAGGCTATTGAGAAAACAACTTTATAGGTTGTTTTTGGTTTGTTTGTTGCTGTTTTTGTTTTCTAACGGAATACAGCACATGTAGGTAGTATAAAAAAAACTGTGTATATATTATAATTTGTTTACTGAAGAGTTTATTTTAATCAGTACATGCCAGAATTCTGTTGAACCCCTCGAGAGTGATACCAAATTTAAAAAGGATGTGTTGCACTTGATTGTTGGTGGTTTACCTTGTTGGAAAGAGGTCAAATTTGTCATTTTTACTGTTGATCATCAGTTGGCACCCTTAACCTTTTAGATAAGCCTGTGCAAAAACAAGTTTCTGACTTTTATACGGAGTTCTATGAAGTAAAACAGCAGTTTATAATGTGTGTGCATAAGTACACTTACTATGTTCACTATGTTCTGAGAGCTGAGCTGTATATTGTGATTTTCTCAGACATATCAAGAAAAGTGTGCAAAGGTCTTTCTCACACGCACAATGACAGAAAGAAATGAAAGACGTTTTTAGACAAAAACGCAGTTTTCAAATTTACCCAGATTAGTGTAGACGTAGCTAATGTTATGACTATACTTGTTGAGGAACATTATTGCTAACTCATTGGTTATATACAGTAAGTACTGTAGTTAGAGGATCCTGTCTCTGTGAGGTTTGTACAAACATGGGAGCACACTATATGCCAACCTGGTACAATCAAATACATTTTGTAACAAAATTAATATAGCAACAAGTAATATCTGATGAATTATCAAATTTAAAGTGCTACATTATATGTTAAACTTTTCTAATTTTGTATCATAGGTCTCCTACGATAGGTTTACAAAAATAAAAAATAAAAAAAAACTTTTTTTGCAGCATCATTTTTTCCTCATTATCTGAAATGGTTGGTTAAAGGGTCTCTCTAAACTCTGCCTTCTGAGAGTCTACTCTGCTGTGATTGGTCAAATGACCAGTCTGTTACATTGTTCAAAAAACAAATGTACATTACCAAATCTGAATTTCAACAGTTTCAATATTGTATGTGTCCTGTCATCAAGTATACAACACATACCCAATTCTTTCCAGGGGTCCATTTTTTGTACCTTGCTTAAATGATCTAAGATGATTTGGCAGATCCTGGATCTTTTAATCTTGATAACTGATCTCTGGCTAATTTGGTTCTTCAAACAAGTTTGCGAATCAGATTAAAATGACTGGATGAACTGATCTGAGATTGTTGCGTGTGTTGTGAAGGACAGATCTATCGATCCTCGAAATCCTGATCAGCAATCCAATGATTGGCTAAAGGCACAGCAGCATAATGACATCATCTGTTTAATATTCAATTATATATGTGAGTAAAATTAAAATCGTAGTAAACAATTTGTTGAATATTATTCGCAATAACTTTCCCCCTTTGTTGTGGCCTGATTGCTATACACTTTCATGTGTCAAGAGTATTTAGCAATTTATTTAGTTTTACATTTAGAGCGGATTTTCTTTATTATAGTACATCTATTCAAGTTTCTTAATCAGCGTAAGGAATAACTGGCTGTTTAAATTAATTTTGCATTAAAAAAGCCTTTTGATATCAGTAAAGGTGTCTGCAATCACCGACATATTAGCTGTCAAAACACGTACATGACTGCATAAATTATTATTCCTTAAAAAAAATACAAAAAAAACTGTTGAATATTGTGCATTTCTATTATCATACACGAATTGTACTAAAGCTGAGTTGGTACCTTAAAATATTACGCATTTGTATATAAAAAGTCCATATTAATAAATGTTCTCTTTGAACCCCTTGGGGAGAGAGTACCACCATGATGGTTTTTGTTCTTTTATTTTGGAGATTGCATAAGTTTTAATTATATATATTTTTTTACTTTAAACTTAAATAAAAAAAAATATATATAAAATGTGTATATATATATATATATATATATGTATATATGTATATGTGGCCTCACGGTGGTGCAGTGGGTAGCACGATTGCCTCACAGCAATAAAGTCGCTGGTTCGAGCCTCGGCTGGATCAGTTGGCATTTCTGTGTGGAGTTTGCATGTTCTCCCTGTGTTGGCGTGGGTTTCCTCCAGGTGCTCCGGTTTCCCCCACAAGTCCAAAGACATGCGGTATAGGTG
>CAIGQW010053986.1:940025-954070 GCA_903798125.1 Danio choprae | reverse complement strand
ACCCAAGGCCTCAACTACATCGTTTGAGGGTCGAAGTAGACATTAATTTTGGATCCAGTAGACTGGATCATAGACTGAAATCATAAAAAGTGCATTGTTTAAAACAATCCATTTGAGACAGTTCAGAACCCCTTCTTTCTTTCTTTTTTTTATTTTATTCATAGAGGTCATTCTCACTACTTGCTGCCCACACTGATGTTACTCTACTTATCGTGCCAGAAAATAGAAGTTCCAACCACAGCTGGTTATAGCCAAACCAATATTTATCCACGCATATCTCAAAAATGATTGTATTAAAATATGATTGCCGTTATCCAAATAAAAACAAAGGCAGCTCAGCTTGTTCAGATCGACTCTTTACACCCCCTGTCAGAAGCCTGAGAAATCTGGATGGCGGATTTAAAGACTTACACGCTTGTTTTCAGACAATATCTTCACGTAAGACTGCCGATCAGTTTTCGGTTCCCTTTGTTTCTGTCTACCAAAATCCACATCCAAATAACAATCCCCGATGATGATAACATCGCTGAGGTGTTTTGAATTCTTTTCTTGATCTCAATATGGCTTAAACTTTATTGCCGTGGCCCTATCAGCACTCTGAGAAATGATTGTAGTTTGAATCCTGTTAATAGTGGCACCGAGCGAAGCATTTACAGAACGCAAGCCCCCCGTTATTGTACTGGCAGGGAGTTTGAGATTCGCCGTCTGACATTTAACATGGATGTCCTGTGCTCTGCTCTCTGTTCCAGTAAGATGAGAAGAAAGTACGATAAATTTGCTCTGCAGAGCCAAAGCAAGCATGAGGGGAAGGGAATGAGAATGAGAAATGAGTGAAAGTAAGTAATGAGGTAGAGGATTACCGTATTGCCGCTTTCAAGCCATGTTATCGATGGGATAGGGTTGCCGGTGGCATTGCACTCTAATGTGACCTCTGATCCAATCTGAACCCGCTTCTCCTTGGGAACTTTCAGTATCTTGGCAGGAGCTTTAGGAAAGTCAGTGACAAAGTATGAAGAAATAGAAATATATGCACAGTCAAGCCCAAACTTAGTTATATACCCCGGGCAAATTCTGACTTAGTTACTTTATACTTATTTTTTAGCAGAAACTTCAATAGTAACAGGCAATTGTTTCCATCCCCACGAATCGAAGCTGCTTACTGTTCCTTAATTACAAATACTCTCACTCACAGTTATTAACTCAAGTTGCAAATAACTAGGTGAACTAATACTTCCATCCAACAAAAGCTAACCTAAATGCACAACACTTTTGCTTAAGAAATAATTCCACCCTACTAAGAACTTAAATGCAAAAGATTTTTCCCTTAAGAAATAGTTATTTTCGACCAGTAACTTTAAATGCAAAAACACTTTAGCTTAGATGACCAAGTACACTGTAAAAAAAAAAAAGTTGACTCAACTTGGGTCAGCCATACAACTTTTGTCAACTTTTTTTTTTTTTTTTTTTTTTTTTACAGTTTAGTTCTCCAACAAGCAAAAATTAATCCAAGCAAACAAACACGCGCTTGGTATAAAACAACACTTAGGAAATGTATACCGCCATTCTTTACTGAATGCTGAGGTCACTCCAAGTGAGTTTACCAAGAAAACTTTATGAACAGCTACAAAGAATAATAAGTAAAACATTGAATTTAACGTGCATTTTTAAGTAGATAAACAGAAATAGTATTTTCTTGAATGAGATTATATCATTGACCAATAAACCTAAAAAAACATTTTGTCCCAACAGCATTTGGGCATTAATACCATGTCACACTTGTCATGTTGTATTTGCATTCATTAAACTTGAACAATTTGAGAATCAGGGTTCCTGTTGGATTCCTGAAAGTTTGTGAATCTGAACAAAATACCTTCTTTATTTAACAAATTTACAAACATTGCCTTTGCAAGTGCAAGTATTTTTTTGTGCAAGAAGTTTTCTAGAAAAAAAATCAATTTTATTCTCTCTGGTCTGCTAATGTGTTACAGTACTTCGCCAACACTATGGCCTATATATACCAACTTGTTTGATTTGTTACATGCATTTACACATTATATTAAGTGTTTCCAGATTGGTTACAGGATTCCAGATTTCTTCAAAATATCAAAATAAACCGATAAAGACAGCATATACATTTTTTGGAGTGTACTATACCTTTAATTGAGAAGTAAAGCTACAATATGTCATGCCATACCTTGTACTTCAATAGTAACAGGCCTGGAGAAAGCGATTCCAAAACTGTTTCTGGCCACACATCGATATTGTCCAGCATCCTCTTTCTTGATGTTGGTAATTTTTAGGGAACCAGATTCCAAAATGGATATACGACTATTAATCTAATGTAAAAACACACATGTATTGATAAATTGTAATCAATATAACTGTCTCACTAAATAAATAATTGGAAGATTTGTTAAATGGTAAGACAAGGCCTTCTATTTACCTTAATCAAATCGTCCTCTTTAATCCAGGATATTTCAGGTTTGGGATATCCTAATGATAAACATGGCAGCACTGCTTTGGACTCCAGAATCAATGTCATGTTAGTAGGATGTCTCTTGATTTGGGGCTCTAAGAAAAAAATGCAATAATTATTTACATTGAACTCTATACCAATGCAAAAAGCAATGCAAAAATACAATTGACAAAATTATCATTTGGATATTAAACCATTTTTTAATTGTTAAAAGAACGCCATTTTGCCATAAAGATCAGATGCGTTTTCCAAACAATAAAATAACTTGTGGCTGAACTACCCTAGAAAGATGTTGTTATGGTGTTTTCATAGTTCCACCATAGTTCCTCTGTCACAGATCCATCATTTGATCCTTGTTAGTTACAATTATTACTCTGTTACAAGTACACTCAGACACTTTTTTTTTTTGTTTGGTAAAACATGCATTTATTTTCCTTAATTGAAACACTGAAGTAAACGGCAGATATGTGTATATGTATATATAATGTATATGTTTTGTTTTCACAAACTTTTCAGCTTTTAAATCATATCAAGTCACCTTTAGCTTTTGTCACAAGCCATGGCTACATTAAACATGGCAGAAATGTTTTTAAAGTGCACTAAGGGAGCGCAATTGTCAATCTGAAGACTGTTAGAACTAAACTATAAAAATTAACATTGAAAGCAAATAGCTATAAATGAAAGAGAGACCCTGCCAACCCTGCACAGTTTAGTTCCAACCCTGGTTCAACACACTTACCTGTAGGTTTCAAACACGCCTAAAGGACTTACTTAGTTTGATCAGGTGTGTTTAATTAGAGTTGGAACTAAACTGTGCAGAGCTACGGCCCTCCAGAAACTCCAGGAGTTTGACACCTGTGGTATAGGGGGATAAGTCAGAATAGAACACAGCTAGGAAATCTGCTTTTAACTACAGCTCTAGATATGTAGTTGCAACCACAGATTGCAGCCGTGTTTGTGAATGTTTGTTGGAACGATGGATTTGGATTTGAACTATGTTCAATGGAACTTGTGACCTTGGTTGGCTAATGATAGTTTGTGAAATGTACAGCAGGTTGATAGAATTTGCAGTATAGTGGCTTTCCATGAGGAGGATTGGACACCCATAGGCCAGTGGTGATATAGCTGTTCAATCTTAATCAATACCACCTTAAAGGGGGCCTACTGTATTATGCCCCTTTTTACAAGGTGTAAAATAAGTCTCTAATGTCACATGAGTGTGTATGTGAAATTTTAGCTTAAAATACTCCATAAGTAATGTTTCATAACTCTCTGAAACTGCCCCTTTTAGGCTGTGATCCTAAATGTGCCATTTTGGTAACTGTTGCTTTAAATTCAAATGAGATTGTGCTCCCACCCCTCTTTCCAAAAGAGGCGGAGCTACATATGCCTGTGTGTCAGCATAGTGGCAGATTCAAAAACAAGACTAACATCCTATGCCAATGAGGGAGATATCATCTTTAATGGGCGTCATCTTTAAACCTCTTATGAAAGTGATTTTTTTGCATAGTAGGTCCCCTTTAAAACGTGGATTACGACAAAAAATCAGGCATTGTTTTTTTTTGTTTTTTGTCACTAATATATGATGACTATATCAAATATCAAATCTTTGTTAGGATCTACAAAGAATTATTTGACAAGTTGCATTAGCATGTGAAATCAGATTGTGTCCTCAATGCTCGGCCTAATTATAGTCTGTGATATCTATTAGTAGGTTATGAGAGTACATATTTGAACATACTCATCTTGAGCTGTAAAGCTCCACAGCTCTTGGCTTCTCCAACCCCATTGTTAGCAATGCAGCAGTATTCTCCACTGTCTGAATCCTTTACATTGGGAATGATCAGCATTTGGCCATTTTCTTGAATAACATATCTGGAATCGTAATACCTACATACAAAAAGCAGATGTTGGACATAATTCACATTGGTAACCTGAGCACAATATATGTATTCACATTTAGTCCACATCTGGTTATTTCTGTATCTGATTGAAATGTGATCAACTGGACTGACTGTCCATGACATCATATTGCACTGCAAAAAAATAAATAAATAAATTTAATTAATATATATATAGATATATATCTCTAAATCAAGAGAATTTTCTACACAAGCAAAATAATCTCAATTCAAAGTGATAACAATATTATTTAGCTTACCCCGTTGGCAGATTATTTTACTTGTTTTATGTAATAACACTTAACTTTGACTTAATATTTCTGAAAACAAGACAATATTTTTTTTTCTTGTCTAGGAAATGATTTAGGGATTTTTAGATATTTGGACTAGAAACAAATAAAACTCTAAGTAAGAAAAGCATTTTTTAAAGTGTGTGTAAGTACACGTTATACCACAGGTGTCAAAGCCAGTTCCTGGACGGCTGCAGCTCTGCACAGTTTAGTTTCAACCCTGCTTCAACACACTTACCTGTAGGTTTCAAACAAGCCTGAAGGACCCAATTAGTTAGATCAGGTGTGTTTAATTAGGGTTGAAACTAAACTGTGCAGAGCTACGGCCCTCCAGGAACTGGTTTTGACGCCTTACACAAAGCGATGGGGTGTCATTAGTATGTAATTGTAAGATAACAGCAGACTCATAGAACTGTATATTTTAACTTGCACTCAACCTTGTTTCAACAATGATTAATAGATATGTTATACAAACAATGCCTAATCTGTATGTTTTACGTGGGTTGAGAAAGTGATATGGGCAAAAAAGCCATGTACAGTCTGACTGGATTTCCCAAAAATGTTATTTGTGTAGGATGGAAAACCATACTTGTGCTGTAAATGGAGTAAATTCATGTCTAAAGGGCAGTTTGTTGTGAAAAAACCTTGTTGTGAATAGTGATGGTTTATTCCATGCCAACGTGCTTAAAACAGGGAACTTCGAAGGACCCTTCAAAATGTAGAAACTCTGATTCTTTGCAAATGTTTAATTTGTGACAAAAATGATAAATAGTTCCAATGAATTATTTTTGGTCCCTGCACCTATTTTTCTTTGAAACTCTCTGGAAGGGAGCAAGTAAGCGATCTATCCATCCATTCATCCATCCATCCATCCATCTATCATTTTGACTGACAATCTAAACAGACACTTAAAATCCTTTTTTTTTTTTCTTTTTTTTACTTTAACCTCTAAACCTGACGAGAACATAAGGATAAGCTTTAATGTAGGATAAGCTTCAAATGCATGAAGAAATTTCTAACCTTATTGCATAATTATTTCTTGTCCATATTATATCAGCTTGAGGGTATGAATCAACCTCACAGATGAAAGTAGCATTATGATCCAGAGAGGCGTCCACCGTCTCAAGCAATGTTGTGATTCTGGGTGCTGAAATAGAGAACAGAAGACATATTTTCATTAACAAATCAAAATATTAAACTACTTTATAGAAAGTTATTTTTATTTTATTTTTATTTTTACTCTTTGATAATAACATCATGAAAAATGCCAGATTACAAAAAAAGCTATGTAGTATTTGAGCCTGAATTATAAATCAGACATTTGCAACTCTTGAGAAACAAACTTTTCACAACAAAAAATTTGACTTTTTGAACAGTTTTGGGCACACCGCAGACGGCTGAGCTCAGACAGGGTCACAGAGGGACAACATGTGTTCAGTGGAAATGACTGTGTGAATGCACTGCTGCCAATGCAGGCCTGATGTTTTCCTACACATAACTCCAGCTGATAAGAGAAACATCCCTCCAGTGACTGAGTGCAGAGTGCACTAAAACAATGCAATACCATGACTTTGAATGTGTGTCATAGCAAAAACACCAGTGGTGTTTGGGTTACTGGCACATGGTAATTTCATGTTGTTGTTGTTGGGTTTATGTGTGTATGGAATATATCATGTTTTCAGTGATGTAATATGGCAATATGGTGTTCTTGGATGTGAGCAAGAAAAGGTTTTTTACAGTCTGATCTCACAAGGAAATGTAAACTTTGCACATAATCAGAAAAGTGGCTAATTTGTACGAATTCATATTGTGTTGAATTCATACAATTCTTAAAACCTCACCCCTAAACCAAACCATCATTAGGGAATGAGAAAATTGCAGTAAAATGTAGTAATGAAATGGCATTAATTCTATTGAATTAGCCACTAAATCAAAATGTTAGGATTTGCTGTGTGTCAGGTGTCTGTTCCATGTCATGTGCTTCCTTTGTTCTGTTTCCCGCCGTTTTCAATGTTCATTAGTTTCACCTGTGTCCATGCCCTGTGTCTTATCAGTTCATCATGTTCCCCTTGTATTTATACCCCTTAGTTTGTTTCATTCGTGGTCCGGTATTGTATCGTCAGCACGTCATCCCGATCGTCCTCCCATGTTGTCTTCACCCCAAAATTCCTGTATGTCGATGTTCCCGTGAGTTTGTAAATAAATACGTGTATGTTTTTGATAATTCTTGTGTTTCGTACTTTTGTGGTCACAACGAGCGTGACAAAATACCGGACCTAAAAGTTGTGGCGTGCTTTCCCCCTCTGAGATTGTGTTGATTTATTTGACACTATATGTAATACATCTATTTTAAAAGTGCCAATATCTTTTCTTTTTTGTTAGATTTTGTAGATGCTCACCTTGATAAATACCATGATTTTGTTAGACTTGTACCATGGTATGCCAGAAAAAAAAATGTAATTAACGAGTGCCATGTTTTGTTTCTGATTGATTTATTGATTCATTTGTTTTTGTTTGTTTGATTGTTTATTTATTAATTTAGCAATGTGATACGATGTGATGTGTATAGTAAAATCAATGTGCTCATGGTAAATTGCAGTTTTGTTAGATGTGTAACAAGATTTGCTGTTTTGTTTTGTTTCCTTATTGATATATCTATATATCTAATTCAAGGAATATTTACCTAGAATAAATATTACATAGGACATTCAGGTTATTTCTCTGGAACATTTAAAAAAGAAAGAGAGAAGGGAGGGGCTGAAAATGGGGCTGTGTGTGTGCGTGCGTGCGTGCTAGGTAGAGAGTGAATTTAATCCTAAATGTACTAATAGTAAATGTTTATGCTTAAATATTCACAAACAGTTAAATGTTATCAAAAACATACCATAAATGCCATTTGAGAGTGTTTTGTGTTTTTAGCTTAGCAATATGCTAACAACAATCTCTTATAATCGACTGAGCGTTTGGAGATTAACCAAGGATTGAGTAACGTAAAATGTTGTAACTCCGTTTTTTGTCCATTTATTACCATTCTATAACTACAGCCTTACTACAAAATAACCATGGATAAACCGTGGTTAATATAACAATACCATGGCTAATTTGAGGTTCCCATGATTTGATTATTTTGTATTATTATTTGTAGTAAAGCATAGTTATTTTTCATATGGGTGAGTAAATCTTTTCCATAAGTACTGTAGCCCTGTTTGTACACTACATGGAGTTGTGTTTTCAGCTCAGGTTTTAAAACATAGCTAATAGCTCCCTACAAGAATTACATTCATTTTAGATGCACAATGTACTACAATGTACTATAAGGTCTATGTTTAACTGCAGCAAGAACAGTCCTTTATTAATCCAAGACATTTACCCTGTTAAAGCCATTCAGAGTAAACCTCATCTGAATATTGTGGTTTCAGTTCTATGTTTGCTCTTAAAGTTACATAATGTTTGTTTTAAGATTCATTAAAACAGCATTAAACATCCCCTATAAAATTGTGAGGTCAATCTGTTGTACTTTTCTATCTGTCTTTCTGTAATACATGTTTTAACTGGAGTCGTGTTGTTTAGTCTGGCACTGTAACGTCAAGACACGTCAAGTCCTGGAAGCTCTCTTTTGCAATCGCACACAGTTTATTATTTTTTATATATTTATTTTTTTTAGATATTTTTTCAAAGATTAGTTTCTTCATAAGGAAACATTGCAGAAAAAATAGCACTTGCTGTCCCCCCAAGAAGAAAAAAAAGCTGTATTAATTTTTCATAACACTTCTGTCAAGATCAGAAGCTTGACCATGTTCAGATTAATCTGGACCAAATTTGGACGCTCTATTTTGTGCTCACTAATGTAATTATTGTATGTCACATGTCGCACATATGATGTGTGTGCTATTTTCAGTTTTGTCTTATTATTAGCAAGATAACAAGAAAAAAAATTCTTGTTGTACACCAGTGTTTTAGTCTTTTGTCTTTTTTTTGCAGTTATAGCATCATTATTATTATTATTATTATTATTATTATTATTATTATTATTATTAAGTTGTTTTAGTTTAGTGTAACCATTTTAATACTTCAGTTTAAACATAGTTCAGTTAGTTGCTAAGGCAGCACATGTGAACATGGCTCACATAAAGAAAACAATTGTGAGTTTGTTTTCTGCCATTTAATATTTAATATTAAAATTGTACAAAATAAAATGTATATTTTCCGAGACTGAATGCGATTAGTGATTAGGACATTAGCATCAAATTATTTAATGTTTATTTAATGTTTATTAAATGGTATTTTAATAAGTAGAAAGGTGTCTTCAGCTTCACTTTCATTTCAATATTCACAGAACAACCCTACAAAAAAAAACAAAAAATAGCCAAGAAAGCAAAAAAACCTTTATTGGCCAAAACCTGTTTTAGGGGAAAACTCAGTTAATTTTTTACATCTTATTTCTGAAAACAAGACAATGTTTTTTTTCTTGATTTAAGATTTTTTAGGTATTTAGATTAGAAACTAGGTAAAACCTCCAAGTGTCATGATCGCCAGCAATCTAGCCCTTGCAGATCGCTGGAAAAGACTCACTATCACCCGAACTACAATTCTGTTATTGAACTTCATTACATTACACATCTGGCACCTCACACTCACACCAGTTCAGGATGACCTCTGTTTACTTGCACACAGCTGTAGCTCCATTGTCTTGTCTTGCCTTGCCTTGCCTTGCCTTGCCTTGCCTTGCCTTGCCTTGCCTTGCCTTGACGTGTTTCCTGATCCTCACCTTGATTATTGTTTATGGTGTTTGCTGCCTGCACTGATCTCTTTGCCTGTGACCCCGACTACTCTTTTGGATTACCTGCATGCTCCCGTTTGTTCCTGTTGTGACCTTTACCTGCCTGACGGTTCTCTAAATAAAAATGCTGCATTGTGGATTCTTAACTCCGTTTCCAGTATCATTTGTTGCACTAAGTAAGAAAAATAATTCTTTGCAATGACTAAAAACAATCCCAGAGTAGGTGTAAACAGCATCAATACTAATTAGAGCTGCTCAATTAATTGTAAAAAGGTTCCAACCTTGATTCAAACACTCATGTAAATCTTAATTCAAAAACATAATAATTTCCATATGTCAATATATTTATTTGCAAATTAACAGTTTTGTATGAACTCACAATCTCATTTTTAAAAGCATGTTATTTATTAAAAGAAGCCTCACCCCTGACTCCACCCCTAAACATAGTTGTGACTATCCCAAATAGATCATACAAAATCATATGTATAAGCAACTAATGTATAATAGCTTAGAAAAAGTCTGTATTCTGCACCCCTTGTCACTTTTTAAAGAAACACCAAGCTTCTGCACTGAGACAAATCCTGTACTCCATTACTGTTATTTTGGTGGTCAACTACTCGGATGTAAACATAATGCATATGAGTTCAAAGGCAACATAATCACTAATATAATTGTAATTGCTGTTTGTTTGTTTGTTTGTTTGTTTGTTTGTTTGTTTGTACAAAGACAAGTGGCAATTGTAGACAAATATGTGGAGGTGCTAAGAAACATTCATCATGTCAAAGTTAGCCTACTTATTAAAAAAAATTGTTATGGTACACATAGTGAACAAACGTAGGTTATTGTTTAATTTTATTTAGGCCCATTTGTTTACTTCTTTTCTTTTCTTTATTTTTATTATTGCCCAAAGAATGTGCATATGCACAAAATAGACCAGCCGATTCAAATGCTATCACTTGATTGAATGGGCATTATCAGTGGTTATCAGCTATTAGATACTAGTAGGCTCAGAAGGCTGTTATCATCCATCCGCATGATTAATCAGCTATAGATCACATACGGCTGCGACCGGAAGTTAACAAGAATTATTTAGATTATTTATTAAATTTCCCATTAATTGTATTTTATTAACGTCTACCCCTACCCCAACCCTAAACCTAACCGTCACAGTAATATAAAAACAGATCCGGATCTGGAGTCTTCCCTGTTAGTATAGCTGATTAACAACGATAATTATTTATATTATTTCTAAAATTTCCCATTAATTTTATTTTATTAACGTTGTAACACTCAATGCAGGACATGACAAAACGGGAACACGGTATTAACAAAAGGACGGATTTATTTACAAAACACTTACAGGGTACAATTACGGGGATGGAACAGGAAACTCAGACAGGACATCGACGTAGAACAATACAATACCGGACAACGAATGATACACACGGAAGGGTATAAATAGACAGAGGGATGATTAAACTAACAGGGCACAAGGGATGGACACAGGTGAGATTAATGAACACTGAACATGGCGGGAAAAGACAGAACAAAGGGATCACATGACGAAAACAATAGCACATGACACGACAGAACACTGACAAACGTCTACCCCTACCCTAACCCTAAACCCAACCGTCACAGTAATGTAAAAACAGATCTGGATCTGGAGTCTTCTCTATTAGTGTAGCTGATTAACCATGTGGATGGATGATAACAGCTTTCTGAACCTACTACTAGGCACAGAAGGCCCCTACTGGCTCATATCTATCAGCTGATAACCACTGGTAACGCCCATTCAATCAAGTGATAACATTCGAAGTGGGTGAATAGGCTAGCTAAATAACAAGTGATTGCAAGACAACTTTTATACAGGCTCCAAGTTGTTAGTCATTTATCTAATCATATTTATCGTTTATGCTCAATGTATAAAAATTGTATGTGAGATTAAGTAGCTAAATTCAGTCGTACGAAAATATATCATTTTTATAAGGAGGCATGGCACCAAACCCCGCTCCTAAACCCAACCGTCATTGGGGGATGAGCAAATCATACTAATTTGTATGAATTTATAGAAATTAGCCAATAAATCAAAAAGTTACGAATTGCCATGAGATAGCATTGGAGATTATCAACAAGATGTACATTTTGACAAATGTTTGTTTAAATTTCCAGCTCAAGAAGAACAGATCGCACTCTGTTTGATGACACTATCCCGTCCAATCTCATGAAGAACTAATGTCATAAAAGTAGCTAATTCGTACCAATACATACTACTTCATTGGTGTGAGAAAGTGTGATTTTTAAAAGGAGGTATGTCCCCAAACCGTACCCTTAACCCTACCCCTCATTAGGGATGAGTAAAGCGTACTAAAACATACAAATAATAAAGGAGCACTTCAGTTGTGTCGTTTAGCATGACTCCTCCTGTTCTGGCTTCTCTTAATGTACACTTCAAACGAAATCGAAAAAAGAACTAAAATGACCTCATTTCAAACCAAATCTGGCAACTTTTCTCTGTGCATGTTTATACCGACAGCACATTATGCCGACAGCACTGATTTAATGCCAAAAAGACCATTTGTGCTGATGCAAACTATTAGTAAATCTGGCCAATAATCTGCTTTTATTGGCCTGCTAGTGTCCCAGTTTGTCCTTCTGATAACTGCAAAACCCTTCTAAAATCATTCTCTGTGACCAGCTGACCACTTCAGTTTGGTTCTAGGTTCAAAAGGGAATGCTATGTTCTTGCCTATTTAAGGTGTTTTCTCTGTTCTGTATGCAGATGAGTGATATCGGTGAAGCCGGAGCCTCATTAATTGACACCATGACTCTGCAAACGACGCTTGCTGTCGGCTGTGTTTTCTCACGGAGATGCATTAACACTCCGCACCGACACAACCTGCCAATTTCCAACGTGTGAATCAGCGGATATATCACCTGTTCCTCACAAGGACATCACTGTCAGCCCTGACCTGTTAACAACAGCTCATCTTAAGACACTGCTGAGGGTTTTATGTCACAGACTCACTCTTTGCTCTTCGTAAACAAAGTACTTCGTTTACGATATCAACAGCATATGCTTTCTGTCATAACTCATCAATAATTTTTGATTTGTTTAATCGGTAACTCTTTGAAATAGTGGTCCATTAGTTAATGTATTTACCAACATCAACAAACAATTAGCAATACATGTATTACTGTATTAATTCATCTTTGTTAACGTTATTATTATTTAATGTTCGTCTATGTTTATGTTAACTCACAGTGCATTAATTAATGTTAACAAGCACAACTTTGAATTTAAATAATACATTAGTTAATGTTGAACTATGATTAATAAATGCTTTACAGGATCATTCATACTTAGTTAATGATGTCAGTAAATACATTAACATTATCTAATGGACCAATGTTTAGTCTAGTGAATTTATCAAAAATGCTCTAACCATTATTATTATGTATTTATTTGTATTTACATACAGATTTCTGTGTTATTTATTTTGTTCATCACTAGCTGTATATCTAGTGTTTTTAGTGCTCTGTTTTAGATTTAGTCTAGTCTGACGTGAAGCTGACGTTTTAGTTTTTAGTTTCATACTCTTTAGTCTAGTCATGTTTTAGTCGACTAAAACTGACGACATTTTAGTCTAGTATAAGTCGACGAAAACTGATGACATTTAGTCTAGATTTAGTCAATGAAAATTGTCTCGTCTTGTTTTCATCAGATGATAAAGGTTCGTTGATGAAGATATTTAGTCATAGTTTTTGTCGATGATGACTAATTTCCATGCACACGTTGACGATGTGCGTGGAAATGCCAAGATTCACATACATTTTGAAAATGCACATACGTTTTAACCTTATATGTCATAAAACAACATGCTACCACACTCAACAATGAAGGCAACAATAAACATTGCAAATACAATGGGAAAGCAGTAAAACAATTAACACCATTATCAGAAAGTCAAGTAGGTTTTACTTATTTGTATTACTTTCATTTTTTCAAAGAATCTTTGTAAACACAACAATGCCAATAATATATCTACAGTACGCGTTTTCAGAAATAAAGGTGCGAGAGGTCACTGGAGCAGAATCCTTCGAAAAAGGTTTACGTTTGTGGTGGTCCATAAATGGTCCATATTAATATGTTAAAGATATCGGTACAGTGCACTATTTTAAAAAGATCCAGTGACAGCTCTTGTGCCTTTATTTTGGAGAGTGTATCTAATATGTGAACACAAAACTACACTTTAAAAAATTCAATGACAACCTTAACTAATTTGAACTAGTTAATCAAACAAAACAAAGCTTAATATTAACTCTATTTTTAATCAGCTTGACTGATGTGAGTTGAGATGACTAGAAAAGTTGATTTGATTCAACTAAAAAAAACCTTTAGGCAAAAAATTCAACCCATTCAACATAAGACATAAGAGGTTTTGTCATTCAAGGTTATAGCATATACTTATTATTATTATTATTATTATTATTATTATTATTATTATTATTATTATTATTATTATTATTATTATAAGTATTATTATTATTATTATTATTATTATTATTATTATTATTATTATTATTATTAGCATTTA